>MDKI01040314.1:0-51538 GCA_005239505.1 Nicotiana paniculata | reverse complement strand
AAATACGTGCAAGAGTCGAAAAGGAGCGATCCGGGACAAGCCTGGCGACAGCCAGGCGTTATAGCCAAAACGCCAGGGGTTGCCTGGGGTTACCCAGGCGTTATAGCCAAAACGCCAGGGGTTTCCTGGCGTTACCCAGGCGTTAGACCCATAACGCCAGGGGTTGCCTGGCGTTACCCAGGTGTTAGACCCATAACGCCAGGGTGCCTATTTCGGTGAGGTCCGAGTTTTAAAGGTTTTTAAGTGTTTCCAAGTGAGGATAGGAGTCTTTTAGACGGGTAGGGTTTATCCCAACCGTATAAATAGACCCAAAAACATATTATGAAGGGGAGACGATTTTTGGGAGCAAAATACACACATAGAATCATTGAAGGAGCAATGATTATAAGTTTTCTTCATTTTTATTCAAGTATTTTCAATTCATGCACACTTATGCAATTGTTTGATCATAGCATGAGTGGCTAAACACCCATTGTTCTGGGGTTGTGGTTTAGCCATGAATATTGTTATTCGACATTAATTTAACTTTGAATATAGTTTACTCAATATATGGTTGTTTCTTCAATTCTGTGTTTAATTGCTTAATTAATTGGCCATTAATTAGGTTCTATATACTATCTATGTTATGATTGGGAAAGCCGTATATAGATTAGAGAAGAATTGAAGAGAGTGTGATCTAAACCCTTCAGGGGAGCGGATTTGTGGTTAGGATAGGAATATACCTAGTCACCGTGCTTAATTTAACATCGTAATCTTAGTGCGTTCTAATAGACTAATTCCATAGGAATATAGGCATTAATCTATTGAGAATAGGTGAGGAGTGCTTCGGGAGAAGGCTATGAGAGTATTTATCGATTAATTAGCAACCATGAGTGAACTATATGAAAGGAAAAGTTAATTAGAATGCAATATGAGTGGTGAATAGACCATAACCCTGGAATATTTGTCTCTACTGAATACATCACAATAGTTCTTGTCACTTGATAATTAGTTATTTCATAGAATTTTAGTATAAATTAGTACATCATTGATTTTATATTGGCTTGGTTAAAGAACGATTAAAGTGAATTAGCTAGTAGTTTACACAAGTCTCTGTGGGTACGATATCTGGACTTAAAATCCTATATTACTTGTCGACCATGTACACTTGCGTGTGCCTTGGGAATTCAACCAACATCCATACCCCATTTCATGAAGGGCCATGGGGATATTATTGGATGTAATAATTCCGCTGGTCGATGCATGTTATTGGCAAACCTTTGGCATCTGTCACATTTGGATACGAAGTTCTCGGCTTCTTCTTCCATCTTAGGCCAATAGTATCCAGCTCTGGTTAGTGTTTTCACTAAGGATCTCTCCCCTGAGTGATTTCCATAGTATCCTTCATGGACTTCTTTCATCACAAATTCCGTTTGGTTAGGCCCAAGGTATTTAGCTAGGGGTCCTCCGAACATCTTGCGATAAATTGAGTTGCGAATAAGGCAGTACCGTGCAGCTTTGCGGCGAAGTGCTTGAGCTTCTTTCATGTCTTCAGGTACGGTGCCATTCTGCAAAAAAATAAGAATTTTGTTTCTCCAATCCCAGGTTAGGTTGTTGAAAGTTACCTCATTCTTGTCCTTGTCTATTATTGAATGAAATAGTTGAAAGATAATTGTATTGTCTTTGTTCGTTACTTCCGTGACTGCTGCGAGGTTAGCTAGTGCATCTGCTTCTGCATTTTCCTCTCCATGTATTTGCATTACCTTCCATGTTTTGAATATTCTCACGAGCTCTCGTGTTTTTTCGAGATACTATTGCATTCTAGTCTCTCGAGCGATGTAAGTCCCCTGTATTTGATTTACTACCAGTTAGGAGTCGCTGTTGATCACAATTTGCTTGATTGAGAGCTCCCGTGCGACTTCAAGCCTTGCAATAACAACTTCGTTCTCTGCTTCATTTTTAGTTATAGGATAACACTAGATAGCTTGCCGTGTCTTTTCACCCGTGGGTGATATTAAGACTATGCCTAAGCCAGCTCTTTTTATATTTGTATAACCATAGGTGAACAAGGTCCATAGGCCTGGATTAGCACCGTTAAAGAGTTTTAACTCTTTTTCTACTTCATGCACAATGTTATTACTAAAGTCAGCAACAAAATCAGCTAGTATTTGAGGCTTAATTGCAGTCCTAGGCTTATAGATTATTTTATGCTCACTTAATTCTATGGCCCACTTGGCTAATCTTCCTGACAATTCCTGTTTATGCAGAATATTTCTTAAAGGATATGAGGTCACAACGGTGATTTGGTGGCACTGAAAATATGGTCGTAATTTTCTAGATGCCATTATTAAAGCTAAGGCTAACTTTTCCATATGTGGATATCTAGTCTCAGCATCTAGCAAAGTTTTACTTACATAATAGATAGGTGATTGCTTACCTTTATTTTCTCTTACCAACACTGCACTTACAGCAATTTCTGAGATAGCCAGGTAGATGTACAATCTCTCCCCTTATTTTGGCTTTGAAAGAACTGGTGGCTTTGATAGATAAATCTTCAGATTCTTGAGGGCTTGCTGACATTCTTCAGTACATTCGAACTGATTCTTCTTTTTGAAAACTGAGAAGAATTTAAAACTTTTTTCGGAATATTTAGAAATAAACCTACCCAAAGCTGTTATTCTCTCTGTTAGTGTTTGAACTTCCTTTTTATTTGTTAAAATATCAGGTATTTCCTCTATAGCTTTAATTTGAGCAAAATTTACTTCTATTCCCCTATTTGATACAAGGAAACCCAAAAAATTACCTGATTGCACTCCAAAAGTGCATTTCTCTGGATTTAGCTTCATATTATACCTGCGTAAGATATCAAAAGCAGTAGAGAGGCGCTGGAAATGGTCTCGTGCTTGTGTTGATTTTACCAACATATCATCAATATAGACTTCCATCGTCCTTCCAAGATGTTCTTGGAAAATTTTAGTCACTAACCTTTGATAGGTGGCTCAAGCGTTTTTTAATCCAAAAGGCATAACTTTATAACAGTAAGTCCCCCTGTTTGTAATGAAGGAAGTTTTTTCCACATCTGAGGGATTCATCTTAATCTGATTATAACCAGAATATGCATCTAAGAAGCTCAATAATTCATGAGCTACTGTGGCATCAACCATTTGATCTATATTCGTCCATGGGAATGAATCTTTGGGGCATGCTTTATTTAAGTCAGTATAATCTACGCATACTCTCCACTTGCCATTCTTTTTAGGTACTACCACGGTGTTTGCTAACCAGGTAGGGTACGTTACCTCTCGTATCGAACCAATCTTCAAGAGTTTATGTACCTCTTCGTCGATTACTTGGTTATTGAATGGTCCTTGCTTTCTTTTCTTCTGCTTAACAGGTACGAAGGATAGATCTTCATTTAGTTTATGAGTCATCACTTCTGGTGGGATGCCTGTCATATCTGAGTGGGACCACGCAAAGCAGTCTGCGTTAGACTTTAAATAATCATTTAACTTACCTCTTCGAGCGGGGCCTAGCCTCGTGCCTATATACACTTTCTGCTCAGGATTTTTGTTCAGATAATGGAACAACTTCGAGTTCCTCCGTAGTTGTTTTGATGTGCTCATCTTCCTCCGGTTCATGAATGACGTCCGGTCTGTAATCTACATATGTGTGGTATAGTACACCTTCCGTGGTAACTTGATTCTCCTTCTCGTAGGTAGTTTCTTTCATACCTATTTCAGCAATAATACCTTACGTACCTATTTGGGTAGTAATTTATTCCATTCCTGTTTGAGTGGCGTTACCTTCTTGGGAGATTCCCTTATCTTGTAATTCTTCCACCTCTATTTGCTTATTGTAGTGTACTACAGAGTTTATATTTCTTGCGGTCTGTTGAGCGCCTTTGATTTGTTGAACCCCATTAAGAGGGGAATTTAATTACCTGATGCCATGTGTAGGGTATCGCTTTCATGTCGTGGACCCATGGTCTTCCCAAGATCACGTTATAAGCCATATTAGTATCGATTACTTGGAACCTGGTACTTTTGATCACCGCCTCAGCATAAGTGCTAAGCTCAATTTCTCCTTTTGTTATAACCGTAGAGTTATCAAACCCTGATATAGCTCGTGCCCTTGGGATTACTTGATTCCCCAGTAGCATTTCCTCCACGACTCTTAGAAAAATGATGTTGACTGAACTGCCTGGATCAATCAACACTCTTTTTACATTAGTTTCATGAATAAGTAAAGATATTACCAGAGCATCATTGTGCGGAAGAATTAATCCCTCGATATCTGTATCATCGAAGGTTATATCATCTTCTTCAATATTTTCACGAGCCTATTTCCCATGTGTAATTGTGAACTTTGTGGTTGTTTTGCAGATTACTCCATTTACTTCTTCACCTCCGTGTATCACGTTGACGGTTCATTTTTGAGAAGGAGGCTTTGGGGGCTCCTTCTTGTTCCACATATATGCTTGTTTACCTTTATCACTAAACAATTCTGTTAAATAGCCATGTTTCAATAAATTTTCTACTTCACCTTGTAAAAATCTGCAATCCATAGTTTTGTGCCCATGATCATTGTGGAATTCACACCAGTCATTTGGAATCCTTCTACTTGGATTTGACCGCATCTCTTTGGGCCACTTAACCTTGTCTCCCATGTTCCTCAATATTGAGACAAGTTCATTAGTTCTTACATTAAAGGTATGATCCCCAATTTGAGTACTACCTCTAGGTCGTTCATCTCGATCTTCTCTGGATCTGGACGAGGATGAGACTACGTCTCTTCCTTGTGGCCTATAGTCCGACCTAGTATTTTCGAACCTGGGGCGGATATCACGTCCGGAGGGTCCTAAAGAAGGATCGTACCTATTTTTACCTGATCTTCTATCTGATTCAGGACGTCTGGATCTGGAATGATCTTCATCTCTCGAACGAGCAATGATATCTTCTTATATTCTGAGTTTAGTACTGTACTTGTTATATACATCGTTCCATGTTGTAGTAGGGAATTCTCTTAGACTTTTCTTAAGTCTTCTAGTGGCTTCTGAGCTTTTATCGTTTAGGTTGCTTGAAAATGCCATGGCTGCCCAATTATCAGGCACCCTGGGTAACTGCATTTTTTCTCGTTGAAGCCTGTCTACAAACTCACAGAGTAGTTCCGTGTCTCTTTTATTTATTTTGAATATGTCTTCCATTCTCTTCTCAACTTTTTGTGCACCAGAGTGTGCTTTTATAAACAAATCTGTAAGCTCAGTAAAAGAGTCAATAGAATTTTCAGGGAGAAGAGAATACCAGGTTAGGGCTCCTTTAGTAAGCGTTTCCCAAAAGTTTTTGACAAGGACTGATCCAATCTCTTGTTTTGTTAAGTCGTTGCCTTTTACTCCACTAGTGAAAGCAGTCACATGGTTACGTGGGTCAGTTGTTCCATCATATTTTGGAACGTCAGGCCTTTTAAACTTCTTGGGTATAGGCAAGGGTGCCACACTTAGCTTCCAAGGTTGTTGAGAATACCTATCAACATAAATGCCTTTGATGATAGGTGGTACTCCAGGAATTTGTTCGATGCGATCGTTCTGCTTCTTCATCTGTTTCTGCATGGTTAGCAGTAAATTTTGTAATTCTGAGTTATTAGATATACCTGGTCTCGTTTCGAGAGATTCATTAGGAGTATCTCCTCTTCCTGAGTTTGCCAACCCAGATTGAGGATTTTCCATGGTGATGGTGTTATTGGGGGGTGGCGTCGGCGGTGTAGGTAACGCTGCCGGTAATCCTCTTGCAAATTCTTGCAAAGCTTGGCTCACGTACTCTGCAATCATTTGCTTTACACAATCTTGTTCCACAGTTTAATCATTATCACCATTGTTGTTATTGGATCTTTCAGGGGATTGTTCCCTTGAACCAGGTGGGGTTCCTGAAGGCGATGGAACTAGGGTTCCACTCCTTGCTAGTTGTTGTCGTTGGAGTTTGACATAGTTCAGAGAATATCACTTGAAAAGCAAACAAAGATTATCAGATTCCCGGTAAACGGAACCAATTTATTTAACCAAAGAATTAGACCTTTGTCTAAAGCTTATATTTAAGATGAATACGGGTTACTGATATTCAAGGAAATGGATAAAAATGAATAACAGACAATATTGCAGAAATATAGAAAATCGTATTCAGTTATATTCGACAATCAGATGCCTTTACAAGTTGTATTCCCCTCCCTTATATAGGAGGTTCTTATAATGTACAACTCTTGCTATGGTTACTCATTAATGATTAATTATGACATTAATGAGGCGTTACAAAGGATAACGGTAATTGGGGTACGGTTACATAACGTTCGAGTAATCAATTGTGGATCTTTGAATCTGCCCGTAGATTTGTCTAGATTCATGACCGTGCCTCTCCCTTGTTTTGATCAGGTTGAGTTTCCTGTGGTTGATAAGCTCGAGGGTTTACTGAATTGTGCCTCTTTGTACCATACCTCTTCAAAGAATCATATCCAGTTGTCGCATTTTCCTATGTCCACTGACTGGCTGAGTTGTCAAAATCTGAATTACGTGTGAAACTCTTTTTTACCAATACAGGAGCGTATCACTATGGACTTCGTTGTTGGCCTCCCACAGACTTAGAGGAATTTCGACGATGTTTGGGTTATTGTGGATAGGCTAACTAAATCATCACATTTCATTCAAGTGGCAAGTACTTATACTTCGGAGCGATTGGCAGAGGTATATATTCAAGAGATTGTTCGCCTTCACAGTGTGCCCGTGTCTATCATTTCTGATCAAGGTACGCAGTTTACCTCGCACTTTTGGAGGGAAATTCAGTGAGAGTTGAGTATCCGAGTTGACTTGAGCACAATATTTCATCCTCAGACGGACGGGCAGTCCAAGCATACTATTCAGATTTTAGAGGATATGCTCTGCGCTTGTGTTATTGACTTTGGAGGTTCTTGGGATAAATTATTGCCGTTGGCGGAGTTTGCCTATCATAATAGCTACCAGTCGAGCATTAAGATGGCTCCCTATGAGGCATTATATGGTACACGGTGAAGGTAGCCAGTTGGATGGTTTGAGCCGGGAGAGGCTCGGTTATTGGGTACAGACTTTGTTCAAGAGGCCTTAGATAAGGTCAAGATTATACAGGATCGACTTCATGCAGCTCAGTCCAGGCAAAAGATTTATGCCAACCGTAAGGTTCGTGATGTGGAATTCATGGTTGGGGAGAAGGTATTACTTCGGGTATCGCCCATGAAGGGTGTTATGAGATTTGGCAAGAAGGGTAAGTTGAGCCCTAGGTATATCGGGCCATTTGAGATTCTTGATAGAGTGGGGGAGGTAGCTTATAGACTTGCGTTGCCTCCCGGGTTATCCTCAAATCATCCGGTATTTCATGTTTCTATGCTCCGAAAATATCATGGTGACCCGTCCCACGTCTTAGATTCCAGCTCTGTCCAATTGGAGAAGGATTTAACTTATGAGGAAGAGCAAGTAGCGATTTTAGACCGGCAAGTTCGTCAATTGAAGTCAAAGAGTTGTCCTTCAGTTCGAGTGCAGTGGAAGGGTCAGCCCGTTGAAGCAGCTACTTGGCAGTCCAAGTCGGACATGCAGAGAAGATATCCACACTTGTTTGCCAATTCAGGTAATTTTCTATTTCCGTTTTCGAGGACGAACATTTGTTTTAGAGGTGGAGATTATGATGACCCAAAGAGTCATTTTACGAATTAAGACTCCATTCCATGCTCATTAGCCTTAAATGACTGATTTTAATTACCTCGATTTGCATGCGCAGTCCGGGCGTGAAACCGGAAAGCTTTTATGTGAAAATATGAGAAATCGTAATTTTTGGAATTTAAAATTTGGTTTTAGTTGACTTTGTTCAAAATTTTGAGTAAAAAGACCCGGATCTATGTTCCAACGATCCCGGGAGGTCCGCAATAAAATATGGGACTTGGGCGTATGCTCGGAATTGAATTTCGGGGTACCTAGCCTTAGAAATCAATTTTTAAAGAAAATTGTTTTGCTGGATTTTCAATGAATAATGTTTGAAACTATTGGTATCGGGCTCGTATTTTTGTTCCACAACTCGATACAGGTTTGTTATGATATTTAAGTCTTAACTGTGAAATTTGGTAAGAACCGGAGTTGATTTGGCGTGATTCGGACGTCCGGTTGAGAAAATAGTGAATTTGAAGTGTTCTTGAGAAAATCATGAGTTTTGAGGTTAAATTCATCATTTTAGATGTTATTTTGATGATTTGATCACACTAAAAAGTCTGTATGATGTTTTTATACTTACGTGCATGTTTGGTTTAGAGCCCCGAGGGCTCGGATGAGTTTCAGGTAGGCTTCGGGATGTTTTGAACTTATAAAGATCTGGTGTAATAGTTATTCTGGTGCACTGGTGGGTTCCTCTTCGCGATCGCGAAGTTTCTCCCGCGATCGAGTAGAATAAAATGTACTGGGGGTCATTTTGTTCTTCGCGAACGCGAAGAATTATTGGGGTACCCTTTGCGAACGCGTGCTGACTTACGCGAACGCGATGAGCAAGTGGGCCTGGGAAGGGAGCCTCGATTTGTTCTACGCGAACGCGACCATTGGGCCGTGATCGAGAGGATCGTCAGGTCGTAAAGCTATGCGAATGCGTTCATTCTCACGCGAACCTATTTTCTTCATATTTTCGAACTACGAAGACCTAGAGGAGATTTTCTTCACTCAAATTCATCCCCAAAGTGTTGGTAAATAATTCTAAACTCTTCTCTTTCAATTACCCAATATTTTTCATCACTTTTCAACCAAAAATTAAGAATTTTCATGGTAGAAATTGGGGGTTTGGGTAGAATTAGGGAATTTTGTAAAAATAAAATTTTGACCTCGAATTGGGGTCAGATTTAGAAACTAATTGCATATTCGGGCTCGAAGGTGAATGGGTAAAAAGAATTTGGTCCGAACCCCGAGTTTGAACCAAGCAGGCCCAGGGTCAGTTTTTATCTATTTTTTAGAAAACTTAGGAAAATAATATTTTTTTAGTAAAGTTAGTTCCTTTAGCATAAATTAATGATATTAAACTAATTATGATCAAATTCGAGCGAGTTAGAGGCAAATTCAAAGGGAAAAGTGGTAATTGAGCAGAGAGTGGCATGTGAATTTGAGGTAAGTGCTTGGTTTAACCTTGACTTGAAGGAATATGAATCCCCAACTTAAATGCTCTGTGAATTCGAATGCGTGTGGTGTATAGGTGAGGTAACGAGTATCTATGCACCACCAAATTATTCGTTGAACATGATCCATTCCTTATTTCCAATTTATTTGATTCCTGGCTTAATTGTTTTATGATCATTGATGTTTACATGCCTACTTGGTTTCGTCGACTTGTTGTTAATATTGTTCCAAGTATTTTGAAAGTGTTGGTTGTTCCCGTGGTTCCATTGTGATACATAAAGATTGAATTGGATGACACTGTTTTACGAAGCATATATATTCCGGTTGGTTTCATTGTGAAATTATAATTTATGAAGTTCATGAGTTGTACATCCTTCTATTTACAATTGTTGAGACAAAAAAATATTGTGAAAGGTTTTGACCTGAATTGTGAAAATCTATATAAATAAAGTGATGTGATTTCTGGTGGGAGCGGGTTGCACGCCACAACAAGGAGTGATAAGGGTGGACAGGTGGGATCGGGTTGCACGCTGCAACAGGAGAAATAAGAGTGATATATATGTGGAGGAGCAATAAGGATAGACAGGTCGGAGCGGGGTTGCACGCCGCAACAAGGAGCGATAAGGGAGAATATTTATGTTTATTGATTTTTCAAAAATAAAGATTTGGAAAACTCCCTGTTTTATTAAAAAGGTTTTCATACTCTGATTTAAATTGAAACTTGGAAATTTTGAGAAGATTTGATTATAGCTGATATTTGGAAAAGTTATCCGGCGTGTTTTTATTTATTGTTGCAAGTTACAGGTTATTTAATTCATTATTACTTCCTTCTTTTTGTATTTTATATATATATACACATATATATATATATATATAATTTCCCCGCCTTAGCCTCGTCGGTTGTTCCTCTCAAATATTTTATTAGTTTAGCTAATGCATACCAATGCTCTCTGTTGGGATTATGAGTATATCTACTCAGTCTACACACAACATAAGCTATATCAGGCTTTGTAAAATTCATTAAATGCATCAGACTCCCAATAATATGTGTATATTTAGACTGAGCAACTAGGTCACCATTACTCTTTTTCAACTGAGAGTTATCATCCAAAGGAGTACTCACAGATGTGATTAAAATATTCAAGCTTTTTAAGAAGTCTCTCAACATAATGTTCTTGTATGTTGAGAGACTTCTTAAAAAGCTTGAATATTTTAATCACATCTGTGAGTACTCCTTTGGATGATAACTCTCAGTTGAAAAAGAGTAATGGTGACCTAGTTGCTCAGTCTAAATATACAAAAACATACTTTAACTCCCAATATTGTATTTACTTCACCTAGATCTTTCATATAAAAATTAGCAGACAAAAATAATTAAGTGCGCAATATTTAAACTACCAGACATAAGTATGTCATCAACATACAAACATATTATCACATAATCATTGTCTAACATTTTAGTATAAACACAGTTATCCACCTCCACTGAAGAAAAATCGTCTCTCAGTAAGACTTGTTCAAGTTTCTCATATCACTGTTTAGGAGCTTGTTTAAGACCATAAAGAGATTTAATAAATTTACAAACTTTATTTTCTTGTCCAAGAATGACACAGCCTTCAGTTTGAACCATAGAAATTTCTTCTTCTAAATTACCATTTAAAAAAGTTGTTTTGACATCCATTTGATGGACAAAAAGATTATAGATAGAAGTTAAGGAAACTAAAACTCGAATAGAAGAAATTATAGTCATTAGTGCAAATGTATCAAAATAATCTATCTTTTATTTTTGAGAAATTTGTTTTCTACTAACCGAGCTTTATATTTATCTAAAGAACCATTAGGATTAAATTTCCTTTTGAAGATTCATTTACAACCAATAGGCTTTGCACCAGGAGGTACAGCAGTTAAAATCCATGTACTATTTTTCTTAATAGAATTAATTTCAACTTTTATTTCCTCTTTCCAGTATTCAACATCTGAAGAAGATATAACTTCAAAATAATTTGATGGTTCATTATCGTCCAGAAAGGTTTGAAAATCATTTTCATATGAAAAATATTCTTTCCAAGGCCTTTTGCTCCTTCTCAGTTCCTCATTAGAGGTAGTTTTATTATTTGTTTCAACTGGTGTATGAGGAATTTTATCAGACAGTGGATAAATATATTCAAAGACCTCAGCATTCTTTGTCTCAATTATAGTATTGCAATCAAGCACATCACTTTTTAAAACAAGAAATCTATATGAAGCACTATGTTCAGCATATCCAATAATCATGCAATCAACAATTTTAGAACCTATTTTTCTCTTTTTAGGTTCAGACAAAAGAACTTTAGCAAGGCATCCTCACACTTTTAAATATTTCAAGTTAGGTTTATAACCCTTCCACAATTCATAAGGAGTTTTGCCAGTTCTTTTATGTGGTATTCTATTTTGTAAGTGACAAGCAGATAAAATAGCTTCACCCCACAAATTATCAGGAGCATTAAGACTAACTAACATAGAGTTCATCATCTCTTTCAGTGTTCTATTTTTCTTGCAGCTATTCCATTTGACTCAGGTGAATAAGGCGTAGTTACTTCATGAATAATTCTATTCTTTTCACAAAAATCATTTAAAGAAAAATATTCTCCACCTCTATCAGATCTAATTCTCTTGATTTTTCTACTAAGTTGATTTTCGACCTCAATTTTATAAGAAATAAAAACATTAAAAGGCATCATCTTTATTTCTAAGCAGATACAACTTAGTATATCTAGAAAAGTCATCAATAAAAGTCACATATATCTTTTACCACCTCTAGCCATAGTCTGCTTTAAATCGCCTAAATTAGTGTGAACCAAAGATAATAATTCAGTGTCTCAGTTTAAAGCTTTGTACCTGCACTGTGAGGCATGATGGCCCGGTTTTCCACAAATAAAACAAGAGCCCTTTTTTCTTTTAAGGTTAGGATTCTTATGTTCGTAACCTTGAGACTTATTCTCGTACCTTTTGCGGTTGTAGTTGCTGCTTTGCACAAAATTTTCTTTAAGAGTTGTCATTCTAGCTTTGGCAGATTCTTTTTTGTTGGAATCTTCAAGTGTCACAACCCAATTTCCCTCCGTTGGGTATCGTGATGGCACCTAGTCTTAGGGACTAGGTAAGTCTAGTAGTAACTGAATATCAACAATAAATAAAGGAAAACTAGCAGTCTTGATATAGAATCTCAACAGAATGTACAAACTTTCCCAAAACCGGTAGTACAAGTCATAAGCTCAACGAATCTTCTACAACTTCTAAGTGCAACTGTTTTGAAATAGATACAACAATGTATGAATAATAAATAAAAAGAAGGTGACTCCGACGCCTGCGAACGCAGCATCAGGTTACCTTGAGTCTCCTCGACAATCATCCACATAGCTACTACAATATGAACCTGGATCTGCACACAAAAACGTGCAGAAGTGTAGTATGAGCACACCACAACGGTGCCCAGTAAGTATCAAGACTAACCTCGGTGGAGTAGTGACGAGGGCTAGTCAAGACACCACTGATCTACAAGATAAATAACATGAATGTAGAAATGACCGAACATTACATCTATCTAAGACTTCACGGAATAATTTACAACAATGACAATATTAAGCGGAAGGAAATTACAAAAATCAATCATGAAACACTACAAAAGTATACAGAAAGATGGACAGCCAAAACAAGTCGAATCGAAAGGAAACACAACACCATAGAGAACACCAATAACTCAACTCCACGTCGGTTTGTTCACATCGGGCTTTAGCCATTAAAAATTCATAACTGGTAGAAGTCTTTAGACATCAGTTAATATGAAAAACTTTTGAAAATAAAATCATTTTAGTATGGAAAGGTTTCCTTTGAAAACATACTTTCTTCAAAAGTAGATATAAGTATATTTAATATAGAGAATTACGTAAAACATAGTTTCTTTAAAAATACGAAACTTCCCAAAGGTGCTTTCCCAATAAATGATTGCCAAATATCATTTCAGGCAAGACTAGTACTTTTCAAATATACCATCGATGTAAAAGTCATTTAAATATAATCATTTCAAAATCATTGCTTTTTCAATAATACTTTTCAATAAAAATCCCTTGATTTAAAATCTCCTCAAGATTTATCCACCTCAACTCAGTCCGAAACTCATAACTTGCCATGCAGTATAAGAGGAATATCAAATCTTGCCAATAAATGCAGTAAGAGATCGATAGGAATATCCAAATTTAGAACAACGGAGTAAAATGAAAACACAAGTGCACGGCATCACCCTTCGTGCTGTTACTCTCATCCTCACCAAAACAAGTGCACGACATCACCCTTCGTGCTTTACTCTCATCCTCACCAAAACAAATTCAGTAAATAGCAAACAGGAACAACGAAAAATAACAATGCATAAACACTCGGCACGGAATGTCCCCTTGTGTATAACCTCACAAACACTCGGCACAGAATGTCCCCTCGTGCAATAAATAAATAAACACTTGGTACAGAATGTCCCCACGTGCGATAAATAAATAAACGCTCGGCACGGAATGTCCCCTCTTGCATAACCTCACATACACTCGGCACGGAAAGTCCCCTCGTGCAATCAATAAATAAACGCTCGGCACGGAATGTCCCCTCGTACATAACATCACATACACTCGGCACAGAATGTCCCCTCGTGCAATAAATAAATAATCGCTCAGCATGGAATGTCCCCTCATGCATAACCTCGCCAACACTAGGCACGGAATGTCCCCTCGTGCTAAAATAACATAAACAGCAATTTAACAAGGGAAATCAACAATACGGACCATAAATCTTAACATCCTGGCAAGGGAGTCAACAATACAAACAATATCATTAACAACATAAATAGTAATAGAAACCATAACATCCCGGAAAGGGAGTCAACAAGGCAAACAACATCATCAACAATAGAATAATAAGAGAAACCACGCAATCCCGGCAAATGAGAACATCTATAACCAATCTCACCTAAACAGTTAACTTCACGGAATAATCTCAACTTCAACAAAGGCCCAGTAATAGAAAATATCAAGGAAATACTAATAGCATAAATGTCTAACAATTAGACCTAAGTAGCACTTAAGGGAATAGTCATATAAATCACAATGTAAGACTGGCGGGCATGCTTGACTCCAACGAATCGATGTTCCAACTACGGCTAGTCAACTATAAGGCTAGATGACACTAATTATAGTCAATTAGGCAAGCTAGGAAGAAAATATAGCATGATGATGAGCGAAGTAGAATATTCAGTTATGTCAAGTAAAGTCAAATAGCCAATGAAGGAATCCAAAAACAAATAATCCTAATTTAAACAGGAAGGGATGAAATTAAAGACCAAGGATTCAAATGTAACAATTACAATCATACACAGGTAATATAAGAACCTACGAATCCTAAAAGGGTAATCTTATTGCAAATAAGTCCGAGTACACACTCGTCACCTCGTATACACGGACTACAATCAACAAAGAAGACCCAACCCCAAGGGGTAGTTTCCCCACACAAGGTTAGGAAAGATACTTACCTCAAAGACGACAATCTGGTACTGAAAAATAAACTTCTTGGGCGTAAAGACCTCCGGACGGCTCAAAATCAACTAAAACATCTTCAAAATACACATAAAGCGTATAAGGAACTATTCCGAATAATGAAGTTTCAATCTTTACAAGATTATAAAAATTGACCGAAAAGTCGACCCTCGGGCCCGCACCTCGGAACCTGACAAATTTTACAAATTCTGGTTACCCATTCCGATACGAGTTCACCTATACTAAATTTATCCAATTCCAATAACATTTTGTCTTTCAAATCATGAATTTACATCTTAGAAGTTTCCTTTCAAAACCCACAATTCCCTCAACCCAAAACACAAATTAAATGATAAAAACAAGAACTAATTCGTGAAATATAATTAATTCTAGTGGAAGAACACATACCCATTCAATTGGTGTGAAAAACCCTTCAAAAATCGCCAAGAACCGAGATCTAGAAGTCAAAATATGATAATAATTGCCTAACCCTCGATTTTGGAATATAATCTGTCTGCCCAGATTTTTAGGCATCGCGATCCGGATTAAAAGATGCGATCGCATAGAGGAAATAATGTTGTTGGCCAAAAAGGTTCTATGCGATCGCGAATAGGTAGATGTGATCGCATAGTAGGAAGTAGGGGCACTGGTCAATTTAATACTATGCGATCGCAAGCAAGCAAACACGATCGCACTGTAGGGAATTTTATACTTCTACGATCGCGGACCTGATCGTGCGGATGCATTGAATAAAAAGTTGGGCATGTCAAATGACACTATGCGATCTCGGCCACTACTATGCGATCGCATAGAAGGAAACCAGAAGGTAACATCAGTAGTGGAAAAATGAGGAAAATCGATCCTAAACCTATCTGAAACACACCCGAGGCCCCCCGGGACCCCGTCTAAATGCATGAACAAGTCTTATAACCTAACACTGGCTCGCTCGAGGTTTCAAACCACAGAAAACAAACTAAAATGATGAATCAAACTCAAAAATCAATGAAATTCCTCAAAACTTCTTTAAACATCAAATTTTTGCATTTAAGGTCCGAATCACATCAAACTAAGTATGTTTCTTACCAAATTTCACAGATAGCGCATATAAATCATATCAAACTTGTACCGGGCTCCGGAACCAAGATACGGGACCGATACCACAGGTTTCACATAACATTTCATTTTCAAAAACCTTTAGGTTTTTCAGAAAATAATTTTCTTTAAAAATTCATTTCTCGGACTTGGGATCTCGGAATTCAATTCCGGGCATATGCCCAAGTCCTATATTTTCCTACGGACCCTCCGGGATCGTTAAATCATGGGTCCGGGTCCGGATCCGTTTACCAAAAACGTTGACCTAAGTCAACTTTATTTAAATTTCTAATACAAAATTATCAGTTTTTCACATAAAGGCTTCTAGGCTACACGCCGGGCTGCGCATGCAAATAGAGGTGAGATAGAAGGAGGTTTCAAAAACCTCGGAACATAGAATTAGCTAGAATATACGGGATGACCTTTTGGGTCATCACATTCTCCCCCTCTTAAACAAAAGTTCGTCCTTGAACGTGCCAAGATTCACCTTGAACTCGTCCAATCACTGATTGTACACTTCTAACACATATTCGCGGGTGATCTCACGTCACCCAAACCCTCATAAGCCCGATGATACAATCACAACCACAATATAGCCTTCACATCCACCGATAATCCTCATACCTCTACTTCTCATCCTCTACTCATTTACAAAAGACCCGATTCTAAATCCATATCCGGCATTGGCCTCAATCAGCTGCATCAACTCATGACTACACCCACAAGGGACGACCATACAACATAATACATCACACATAGGCTCATATAACACTTTTGATCACAATAGCTGCCCGAAATCAACTCGACATTGGCGATTAGCCCCACGTTTGAAAGAACTCTGTTTCCAAACCCCATAACACTAATAATGACGCAATGAACACGAAGGCTTCCGTATTAAACACCAGAGTCACCAGCCACAACTGAAACAACCGGGCACACATCCCGCAAACTAAACGAAATAAAACACATAGCGAAATGACTGAATATGAAAATAGAAACATATAAAGGAACAATCAAACAAGCCCATAGGCAAAACTCTCTATCAATACTGACTTGCCAAAATCAATATAACAAGGAAGAATCAAAGCATATGAACAGACCACAAGAATTCTATCCTGATAAAAATTTCCACCGCGGTACTCAGCCCGGTCCAAACATATCGAATCACAAATATCACGAGGACCTCGCCCTCAACTCTGAATCACATACCGAAAATATATCATAACAATTGAAGTTCCTCCACTAATTCATCTCAACTGATAAAACCATAACGCTATCTGATCTCACATCTCGTGGAGTATTAAATCACAACTCTTAAACAAAATACTCAAGAAAATCACATAAAGTTTACCACGAAGAACAACAAGGACTCACCTCAAGTTTCACCACTATCAATAATGAAATAAACAACGATAGACACGGGCTACTACTCATAGAATCTCCCAACAGGAGCAAACACAAAATGGAGTGCAAAACATGGAACTCACTCATAAATGAAACAACAAATAAGGGAACTCGTCCCGACCAGCAGAACTATAATGAAATACAATTGGTGCCCCTATGTAACACATCAAAACATACCTGGGTGATGATATCTGGTACGACGGCCTCTATTTTACTATATGAAACACAACAATGGGCTGGGTCTCCCCCTCTTAGGCGCCCTCTACTCATATGAATACCCTTCCACCACACACTACCTCAATCCTGGAACAATCTCTCACCCTGTGGCTAACATCTCCACACTGAAAAAAATCTCTCTACTGACATGGCTGTGGCACAATACGAATCCACTGAGACCCATGAGTACTTGAAATCCCATGCAAACTGATCTGGTTGACCCACACAACTTCTACGGTGTCGTACCTTGCCTCCATAATACAGACCAGTAGATTCCTCCTATCTACGAGGCCTCATTACCTCCCTGGACTCTCTCCCTGATCTCGTCTGTCCTCTTGCTCTCGCTCCCACGTGCGCTCTAACCGGCGAGCGATCCCTACTACCTGCTGAATCTAGGCATCCTACTCTAACTCTCGAGTCTCGCTGAATCGAATATCATGCCTGAATCTCCCAAATGACTCTACGGACTTATCTCATAACTGAAGAAACCAAGTGAAGTGTATATCTGGCCAACTCCAATACTGACATAGCACCCTGACGCAACTGCTCAAACTCCGCACGCCGTACATCCTGTAGGAACTGAGGTGCAACTTCTCTCAAAGAATCTCCGAAAGACTAAATCCATGCTAGTGACACGAACTCGGCCAGGTCACCCCAATTCATATGCCGCCACCACTGATCCACCCACTACTCTGAGCCTGAGATGTGACAAAGCAATCCCGCTCGTCTCCACATACCCGAAGTACGAAGAATATAGTGACACTCCTCCTAGAAACCCTAGGCACCATCTGCCGCCAATCCAATGAAAGATAGGAGGGTGGTGCTCCATGTACATCTCAAGTTCAAGGTATTCTTCATCTGATGCTTCTACCCTAACCACGGCTGAATTGAAACCAGATGTCGTGCTGCCATGACAACTGGAACCTGACCAATATGATCTCGCTACTCTGGAGTGTAGACGGTAGGAGTCTGATATTCTCCCTTGATCTGTGAAGCAACTTGTGCACTATAATCACTAATGCCCGAGTCGATGTACCAATTATACTCAGAACTATACCCAAGCCTACTGAAGTCCGGGGTAGCAACAGGCACCCCCAGTACCTGTCCCCCAACTAGAAATACTGGCGACTCCTCAACGGCTGCTCTGGTAGGCATCTTAAATGCGACACGTACTCCTATTTGGCCTTTGTCTCTGACCATTGCAACGTTTGATTTGGGATAACATCATCAAGAATCGCGGCTCGTTTCCTTACCACCGGTGAGAGAAAGGAACGATAATTTAAAACTTCAAGATCAATAAACTCGCTTTATATGAATGAAGAAAGTGAAATTGTCCTAATAGTTTCGTAACCTCTCGAAGATAAGTACAGACGTCTCTGCACCAATCTGCAAGACTCTACTAAACTCGCTTATGAATCGTAGCACCTATGAACCTAGAGCTCTGATACCAACTTGTCACGACCCAATTTCCTCCATTGGGTATCGTGATGGAACCTAGTCTTAGGGACTAGGTAAGCCTTGCAGTTACTGGATTTCAACAATAAATAAAGGAAAACTAGTAGTCTTGATATAGAATCTCAACAGAATGTACAAACTTTCCCAAAACCGGTAGTACAACTCATAAGCTCTACGAATATTCTACAACTTCTAAGTACAACTGTTTGGAAATATATACAACAGTGTATGAATAATAAATACAAAGAAGGTGACTCTGACGCCTGCGAATGCAGCAGCAGGTTACCTTGAGTCTCATCGACAATCATCCACACGGCTACTACAATATGAACCTGGATCTGAACACAAAAACGTGCAGAAGTGTAGTATGAGCACACCACAACGGTGCCCAGTAAGTATCAAGACTAACCTCGGTGGAGTAGTGACGAGGACTAGTCAAGACACCACTGGTCTACAAGATAAATAACATGAATGTAGAAATGACCGAACGTTATATCTATCTAAGACTTCACAGAATAATTTACAAAAATGAAAATATAGAGCGGAAGAAAATTACAGAAATCAATCACGAAATAGTACAAAAGTATACAGAAAGATGGACAGCCAAAACAAGTCGAATCGAAAGGAAACACAACACAATAAAGAACACCAATAACTCAACTCCGCGTCGGTTTGTTCACATCGTGCTTTAGCCATTAAAAATCCATAACTGGTATAAATCTTTAAAAAGCAATTCATATGAAAAATTTTGCAAATAAAATCATTTTAGTATGGAAAGGTTTCCTTTGAAAACATACTTTCTTCAAAAGTAGATATAAGTATATTTAATAGAGAGAATTACGTAAAACATAGTTTCTTTAAAAATACGAAACTTCCCAAAGGTGGTTTCCCAATAAATGACTGTCAAATATCATTTCAGGCAAGACTAATACTTTTCAAATATACAATTGATGTAAAAGTCATTTAAATATAATCATTTCAAAACCAATGCTTTTTCAATAATTTTTTTCAATAAAAATCCCTTGATTTAAAATCTCCTCAAGATTTATCCACCGGAACTCAGTCCGAAACTCAGAACTTGCCATGCAGTATAGGAGGAATATCAAATCTTTCCAATAAATGCAGCGAGAGATTGGTAGGAATATCCAAATTTAGAACAACGGAGTAAAATGCAAACACAAGTGCACGGCATCACCCTTCGTGCTGTTACTCTCATCCTCACCAAAACAAGTACACGGCATCACCCTTCGTGCTTTACTCTCATCCTCACCAAAACAAGTGAAGTAAATAGCAAACAGGAACAACGGAAAATAATAATGCATAAACACTCGACACGGAATGTCCCCTTGTGCATAACCTCACAAACACTCATCACGGAATGTCTCCTCGTCCAATAAATAAATAAACACTCGGCACGGAATGTCACCTCATGCGATAAATAAATAAACGCTCATCACAGAATGTCCCCTCGTGCATAACCTCACATACACTCGGCACAGAATGTCCCCTCGTGCAATAAATAAACAAACGTTCGGCACGGAGTGTCCAATCGTACATAACCTCATATACACTCGTCACGGAGTGTCCCCTCGTACATAACCTCACATACACTCAGCACGGAAAGTCCCCTCGTGCAATAAATAAATAAACGCTTGGCACGGAATGTCGCCTCGTGCATAACATCACCAACACTCGGCATGGAATGTCCCCTCGTGCTAAAATAACATACACAACAATTTAACAAGGGAAATGAACAATAAGAACCATAAAGCACAACATCCCGGCAAGGGAGTCAACAATACAAACAATATCATTAACAACATAAACAGTAATAAAAACCATAACATCCCGGCAAGGGAGTCAACAAGGAAAACAACACCATCAACAACCGAATAGTAAGAGAAACCACGCAATCCCGGCTAGGGAGAACAGCTATAACCAATATCACCTAAATAGTTAACTTCACGGAATAAACTCAACTTCAACAACGGCCCAATAGTAGGCAATATCAAGGAAATACCAATAGCATAAATGTCTAACAATTAGACCTAAGTAGCACTTAAGGGAATAGTTATATAAATCACAATGTAAGACTGACGGGCATGCTTGACTCCAACGAATAGATGTTCCAACTACAGCTAGTCAACTATAAGGCTAGATGACACTAATTATAGTCAATTAGGCAAGCTAGGAAGAAAATACAGCATGATGATGAGCGAAGTAGAATATTCAGTTAAGTCAAGTAAAGTCAAATAGCTAACGAAGGAATCCAAAAACAAATAATCCTAATTTAAACAGGAAGGGATGAAATTAAAAACCAAGGATTCAAATGTAACAATTAGAAATCATACATAGGTAATATAAGAATCTACGAATCCTAAAAGGGAAACCTAATTGCAAATAAGTCCGAGTACGCACTCGTCACCTCGTATACACAGGCTACAATCAATAAAAAGACTCAATCCTAAAGGGTAGTTCCCCCACACAAGGTTAGGCAACATACTTACCTCAAACAAGACAATTCGGTACTCAAAAATAGACTTCTCGGGTGAAAATACCTCCGGACGTTTCAAAATCAACTAAAACAACTTCAAAATACACATAAAACGTATAAGGAACTATTTCGAATAATAAAGTTTCAATCTTTACAAGATTATAAAAATCGACCCAAAAGTCGACCCCCGGGCCGCACCTCTGAAACTCGACAAATTTTACAAATTCCGGTATGAGTTCACCCATACTAAATTTATCCAATTCCGATAACATTTGGTCTTTCAAATCTTTAATTTACATCTTAAAAGTTTTCTTTCAAAACCCACAATTCCCTCAACCCAAAACACAAATTAAATGATAAAAACAAGAACTAATTCGTGAAATATAATTAATTCTAGTGGAAGAACACTTACCCATCCGATTGGTATGAAAAACCCTTCAAACATCGCCAAGAACCGAGCTCTAGAAGTCAAAATATGATAATAATGGCCTAACCCTCGATTTTGGAATATAATCTGTCTGCCAAGATTTTAGGGCATCGCGATCGGGATTAAAAGATGCGATCGCATAGAGGAAATAGTGTTGTTGGCCAGAAAGGTTCTATCAATCGCGAATAGGTAGATGTGATCGCATAGTAGGAAGTAGGGGCACTGGGCAATTTAATACTATGTGATTGCAAGCAAGCAAACGCGATCGCACTGTAGGGAATTTTATACTTCTGCGATCGTAGACCTGATCGTGCGAACGCATTGAATAAAAAAATGGGCAGGTCAAAGAACACTATGCGACCGCGGCCACTACTATGCAATCGCATAGAAGGAAACCAGAAGGTAGCATCAGCAGTGGAAAAATGAGGAAAATCGATCTGAAACCTATCTGAAACACACCTGAGGCCCCTCGGGACCCCATCTAAATGCACGAACAAATCTTATAACCTAACACGGACTCGCTCGAGGTTTCAAAGCACATTAAACACACTAAAACGATGAATCAAACCCAAAAATCAATGAAATTCCTCAAAACTTCTTTAAACATCAAATTTTTGTATTTAAGGACCGAATCACGTCAAACTAAGTCTAATTCTTACAAAATTTCACACATAGCACATATAAGTCATATCGAACCTGCACCGGGATCCAGAACAAAGATACGTGACCGATACCATAGGTTTCACATAACATTTCATTTTCAAAAACCTTTATGTTTTTCAGAAAACAATTTCCTTTAAAAATTCATTTCTTGGACTTGGGACCTCGGAATTCGATTCCGGGCATACACCCAAGTTTCATATTTTCTTATGGACCCTCCGGTACAGTCAAATCACGGGTCCAAGTTTGGTTACAAAAAACGTTGACCGAAGTCAACTTTATTCAAATTTCTAATACAAAATTATCATTTTTATCAGTTTTCACATAAAGGCTTCATGACTACACACCCGGGCTGTGCACGCAAATTGAGGTGATATAGAAGGAGGTTTTCACGACCTCGGAACATAGAATTATTTAGAATATATGGCATGACCTTTTGGGTCATCACATCAAGTAGGATGTGGGTCACAATTTTCTCAATGGTGAAATTTTTCTGTTTGTGCTTTAAGGTATTTTTGTAATCACTCCATGAGTCAGGAAGCTTCTCTATCAGCACTCCAGTAGCAAACCTTTCTGGTAATGACATCCCCTCAGCCTTCAAGTCCCTTAGCAATTTTTGATATTCGTTAATTTGAACTTTCATCTCTTTATCATCTTTCATCTGTCATTGATAAAATTTTCCTACTACAAATTTTTGTTTTATAGCAATCTTCACCAGTGAATTTTTTAATTAAGGCTTCCCAGATAGCTTTTGCTTCCTTATAACTGCAATACACATCAAACAGTTCATTTGAAATAGTTTGTAATATAGTATGACGACATACCTTGTTGGCATGTTGTCATGATTCCACTATTTTATTATCAGTATCTGGACTAGGTTGTGGATACAGTAGTGCATGTGCAACACCATGGACATCAAGAAGTGAGAAAATACGTTCTTGCCAACGCTTGAAATTTTCATTGGCAAAAATTTCAATATTCGATACATCTGGAAATGGCCTGGCATATGATAGTGCATTTGGAACTGGGAAGCAGAGGTACCACCAATATTGGTAGTATCAGTAGTATTTTCAGCATCAGTGTTGTCTGCCATAGTTTCTAAGCTTGTAGTAATTCAGAGCAAGAATTTCAATAATAACACTGCGATGAAGCCCAACTATGCCTTATAAAAAGGACTAATCGGTCATTGCAAATATATTCTGGTTTACAAGAACTGCGTTGAATTCCACAGAGAACTAAGGCTTAGCTACAGTTGTTCACTATCACCAAGAATATAAGCTTGAACAATTCCTAACTTATAGATATTAAGATTCTTGTGTTTAACTAACTAACTAACAAATTAAAATAGTAAATTAACACTAAAGATACTACCGGTTGGAGAAAAGATTAAGGAGGTCTAGAGTTATGATTTTCCCTATTGTTGGAATCTTTCCCGCTACGTTTTCTATAATTTCGCCTAAGTATTCTCTACCGATCATGAGCACTCCGCGTGTTGTAATTCTCTCCCGAGTAACTACCACAATTTACTAGAAATATTATCCCGAATTACGCTAGCTGGCATTAAGTACGGCTCACATAGATCGCATTCAAGGTTTCGTTATCCCTAATCCCACCTTTAAACCCTTCGTTATTGATCCCTCATATACGTCGGGAGTGATATTGTTCAACAACGACCTAAGTATGCACTCTCTCCCGAATAATACATACTAAATAGGGACATCTAATTGAGGTCTTTTCAACCAACCACAATATAAACGTAGTTGAACAAGTAGAGAAATCCAACGGCTCAATTATATAAAAACATAACAAGAATTTATCCTACAAAAGGTTCCATCAAAACCCTAGATAACAAATTAGCTATTCATAAAAGTATGTAAAATACAATATTAAAAGTCATGACCAACAATGAAAAATAGGTAGAGGAAGGAAAAAATTCGTAGAAGAATTCCCCGCCTTTCTCCTATTGTGTCTTTGCCTCCTTAGGTCGAATATGTGTCAAAAGTATGTCCAACCTCCTCAAAATATCATTTTTCCATGTATATATACCAAGTAGGGTCGGGCCCAAATAATTATACCTTCTCCTACGTGAAGAAAGACAGTTTTTTGGCAGCCTAACTGCGGTCGCGGTCCCAACCGCGGTCCGGGCGTGGTATTTTCCCAGTGCACTGCCTCAGTCCGCATCTAGTTCCGTGGTCGAGGTTTCGACCGCATTTTTCACCCTGTTCTGTTTGGAATTTGGAAAAATGTAAAACATGAAAGTTGTATCTCTTTGAGTTAGATTTCCAATAATATATTATATAGACCAAATGGAGTTAGGAGAAAAGAGTTATATCCATTTTACTAGATAATACACAATAGGCCTACTCGAGTCTTCGTTTATTCTTAACTATTAAATTTGACCCCCGAACACGATTCCGACTTAATTCTTTAGGCTTTTACTCAGACTTCAAATCTCCAAATCACTTGAATTCATTTCATAACATCTACATAGCTCGAAATCACTCGTACAAGGCATAAAACATACAATTAGTGCAAAACACTAGCGATTAAAGCTCAAACTCAATTAAAGTGCAGTAAATTAGAGTGTAGTAAGCGACTAAAATAAGCAATTATAGCCTATCATCACACTGCAATATTAATATAAATACATGGATTGACTTGAGTCGTGATGGACACTGTCCTAAGAAACTATTTCAGAAATGTGATATGTCTCTCCATAATTAAACAAGTCTATCTCTATTTAGGAGGATACGGGAATCAACAAAATATTAAATTACAAACCCAGCTATTTAAAAGAGGGGAACAAAGAAAGTAGACTACAAAAGTTTAAGGAGGAAAGGAAAAGAAGTTGAAGAAGAACGAAAAAAGGCGAAGGAAAATGCTAATGATTGATGGCCATTTTGAAGGCCTATTTATAGCCTTTAAGTAAAGCTTAGAGCATGACAAATATACACCACTTGTCTTCAATTTCTTATGCAAGAATGCCTCATGGAAGGATATTCGTCCATTTTCTGAAAATATCACAACATAAGACACAATCTCCCCTGTTGTTTCTGAACACCCCCTATACCCCTTTCCTTGTGCTAAGGCATGCAGCCCCATCAGTGGTTAGCTTATGGTATTGTATAAGGATGGTGTAAAATTAAAGAACCAACCCGTTAATTGTGTTTTTCCCTTCTATTTATTATTAATTATCTACCTCCATTTGATCTTAGCGTAAACACCACCAATGCTATCTGGGTGAAAGTACACAAGTACCCTATTTTAAGAGTAATGTTTAAGTGCAAACTAGTGACACGAGTCTGAAGTTCACTTGCAGCGGTGCGAATTTTAGGCACATGGGTTTGATGTTCGCTTGCAGCAGTGCAAACTTCAGGCACACTGACCATCATACGCGGTTACCCAATCACGTTTCTGTATAATGGGTGAAAAAATACAAAGAAATGCAAACATACAGTTTTTTAGGGATAAGAGTTGAAGAAACTTAATCCTATAATTTTCATACTGGGATTATTTCTGGGCAAGAAAAACCCTCAAAGAGCAATCTCTAATTATAATTAACAACAAAATCCATGAGATGGACAACAACTAAAAATATAGTGGTGAGTTCTCAATAGGAAAGCAATTCGAAGAGGCGAGCTGTAGAGAAGGTAGGTTCATTATATGGTTGCTGATATAGAATCACATGCTTTAAGGGGTTCATTTAGTTATTTGAATAAATGGTAATGCAATTGAATTGAAATATAGAGCGACTTCATTTTAATGGAGAAGGGCAAACAAGTCTTTTCAGATTCCATTTAACGATATAATGGGTATTTTCGCACAAAATTTAATAGAGGAATTTTCAGAACCCTTAGTGACTATTTACTTCCTAGCTACTACATACATAATTTCTTCATATAGCTATTATTTAGTTGTTACGCGATTGTATTCGTTGTATTTTCGCTACTGTATTTATGAATACAGTAGCGAAATTCGTCAAAAAAATAGGGGCGTTATCACGACCTAAATTTTCCTCCGTTGGGTATCGTGATGGCACCTAGTCTTAAGGACTAGGTAAGCCTAATATTCATGGAATAACAACAACAATAATAAAACCTAATATTTTTCTAAAATAAATAATTCTCTATACATTGCATATTCCCAAAACCCGGTAGTATAAGTCATACGCTTTATAAAATTTACTAGAACTTCTACAGTGTAAATGCAAAATAGGAACGTGACTCCGAAGCCTGCGAGCGCAACGACAGGTTTACCTTGAGTCTCCTCGGCTATAGTCCGCATAGCTACTAATGATCAATACTTGGATCTGCACAAAAATATGCAGAAGAGTAGTATGAGCACACTATAGCGGTTCCCAGTAAGTATCAAGACTAACCTCGGTGAAGTAGTGATGAGGACTAGTCAAGGCACCCACTGGCTAATAAACTGAACAAGTATCAATATAGGAATAAATGGGGAAAACGACATACACATAAAGGCTACGCAATATAGCTAACAATATAGTGAATTCGATAAAGAAGGAAAAACAATAAGTATCAGCGGAAACCATGAAACAACACAAAGATTGAATAGAACACAAACAAATCTGGAATGTAAATATACAACACGGACAGGTAATGTCTCAACAACTTCAACCACTTCTACATCAAATTCGTAGTCATCTCTACGAGGTTCCGAACCTCGGACAAATCACCATTTAAAGGTCCTAATATTCGAACCCTAACACTTGGCATCTTGCGCCCTCATTCGAGTGCTAATTGCACGGACGACTTATGTGCCAATTGGGTCATCTCCACCCATACGGTAAGTACAACAAGAATATCTATACTTGACAACGACAGGGAGCCCTAAATTCATTACTAGTACTTAACTACATATATGCTTGTGCATGTGTCCTAACATGATTCAACAACCCATAAGTATAAGGAAAGAAAAGGGAAACACGTACATTGTCATCTCATAAATTTCCGCACGAATAAACTCACACCATAAGTTTTCCCGTACACAATATCAACAACAAGGAATGCCCCCAGGCCAACACAAGTATCATAAACAATCCCTGATATCGCTCACCTTGTCTCGCCACGTGTTCAATAGTAAAGTATATGCTCGCCTTGTTTCGCCACACGTGCATAAGCCTGTTCGCACCTTGTCTCACCACATGCCAACCCACATATACATATCCCGCCTTGTCACGCCGCATGTGCAATATCAATAGAAAACACTGCACGGTAGAAACCTCGTGCAAACCCCATATCCACAACCGCACGGCAAAAACCTTGTGCATCATAACAACAATAACCGCACGGCAGAAACCTCGTGCATCACCGCAACAATTACCACAACAAAAATTGACAATATTACGAGATACGGTAGATACATCAATTCAAGAACCTTTGATCACAAGACAAGCAAGGCTAGTTCACAAGGAATAAGAACAACAAAGAATACTAGGCATAATAAGGGCAGCTCAATAAGGAAGAAAAATAACGTATAAGAGTCTCACCCAAATGCACGGTTAAACAACAAGAAACTCACACGAATCCGATAACTCCATATAAGGGAAAGTAAACTAAAGTATAGAATATCTAAACTTCTTTTAAGGTCAGCAGTTTCAAGAGTATTCAACAATTTCATTTAAGGACAAGCGACGTGAAAATAATCATAACCTCAGTTAAGACCAAACCACTATAGAATGGGATGAAGATAATTAAAATTAGAGGTAGGTAGTTATGAATACATAGCATGACAGTAAAAAGGGAATAATATCTTCAGGTATGTATATTAGGGGTCAAATAGGCAATAAGGGTAAATCCAAAAGTAAGAAATTCTACATTTAAGCAAATAAAGATGAAACTAGAAATTAGGAAATTCAATCATACCAAGGACAATTCATATTCGGCGAATATAAGGACCTAAGATTCCTAAAGGGTCAACTTTCCACAAATAAGTTTGAGCACGCACTCGTCACCTCGCGTACACGGACTACAATTAACATAGAAGACTCAAATCCTAAGGAGTAATTCCCCCACACAAGGTTAGGAAAGATACTTACCTCAACCGCTCAAATCAAACTTGAAATCATGTTCTTGCCATGAGTATCCGACTCCAAATGGCCCAAATATAATCAAATCAATAGCATCTTGTAAATAATACTACAAATAACTAGTTTAACTGATAAATTCCAAGCTAAGACGTGAAACTGGGAAAATTACCCAAAATGTCTTCCGGGCCCACGTATCGAAATCGAGTGAAAGTTACATATTTAGAACACACATTCACTCACGAACTCACTCGAACAAGAATCATCGAAAACCGACGTCAAAATCAAATTAAATTCTCAGATTTCTATTTGGGGAACCTTCCTCCCATTTTCATGATTTTTTTCACCCAAATTCCTTGGTTATATTGATGAAATTGCTATAGATTACTGATATACAAGTTAAATAAGGTTAGGAATCGTTACCTATGAGTCTTCTCTTCAAACCCCACTCAAAATCGCCTAATCCCGAGCTCCCAATCGTTTTAGAAAATATGAATTCCAAACCCTCAAATTTGGTATAAACTGCCCAGCGATCTCGCTACTGCGCCCCCTTGGACCGCACATGCGGTCCCGCACCTACGGAAAATACATCGCAGGTGCGAAATCTCACTAAAAGGGCTGAGCCGCACCTGCGGTCACTAGGCCGCATATGCGGAACTCTTGCCATACCTGCGAGCCTGACTGACCCAAGCCAAATCCACACCTACGAGGCCCTTCACTGCACCTGCGTGTACACACCTGCAGTTCCCAATCCGTAGGTGCGAAACACCAGAACCAGAAATGCTTCAGCTGGTTTTCTAAGTCTAAAATCATCCCGTTGAGACTCTGAAACATCCCCGAGGAACCTGGGACCTCAACCAAACTTACCAACCCGTCCTAATACCTTATCCAAACTTAGTAGAGCCTTAAAAACACATCACATATCATCAAAAGCATCAATTATGCATGGATTCAAGCGTAAGAACTTATGAATTTTCCAAAATCCACAACCGATGCCGAAACACGTCAAAACTAGCTCGAATGACCTCAAATTTGACACACAGATCACAAATGACACTACGAACCTACAAGCACTTCCAGAATTTCATTCCGGGCTCGATATCAAGATTTCACCTATCGGCCGAAACCGCCGAAAATCTAACTTTCGCCAATTCAAGCCTAAATCTACCACAGACCTCGAAAACACATTCCGGACGCGCTCCTCAGCCCAAAATCACCATACGAAGCTGCTGACGTCATCCATAACTCGTTCCAGAGCCTTTTAAAAAAAAGTTAAATTTCGGTCAAAACTTCACTGTTTAAGCTTCCAAAACAACAGTCCTTCTTCCAATTCGACTCTGAATCATCTGGTAACTAAATTCAACCATGCACGTAGGTCGATGCACACAATGCGAAGCTATTCAAGACCTTATCCTACCGAACGTAGATTAAATTCTCAAATCGACCGTTTGGGTCGTTACATTCTCCCCCTCTTAAACAAACGTTAGTCCTCGAACGTGCCAAGATTCACCTCGAACTCATCCAATAACTAATTGCACACTTTCAACACACACCCGCGGGTGATCCCACATCACCCTAACTCACATAATTCTGATGACACCATCACAACTGCAATTTAGCCTTTATATCACCACCGATAAGCCTCGTACCTAAACTTCTCACCTTCTACTCATTTCCAAAAGGTGCGATTCTAAATCCATATCCGGCATTAGCCTCAACCAGCTGCATCAACTCATGACCATTCCCACAAGGTACGACCACACAACATAATACACCAGACATAGGTCCCTACTAAACTTCTAATCACAATAGCTGCAAAAAAAAAACCCAGCACGGGCGATTAACCTCATGTCTGAAGGGACTCTGTTTCAACCTCTCATCGTACTGATAATGATGCAATAAACACGAAGACCTCATTATTATACACCCAAATCACCAAGACACAACTACCACCACCGGGCACACACTCGCAAGCTATAACTCAAGAAGCGCAGAACGAAAATGACTGAATAGGAAAAGAGAACACATAAGGAAACTATCAAACAATCCCGAAAGACACAACTCTCTATCAATGCTAACCTACAAAAAAATATAAAAAGGAAGGAATCAAAGCATATAACGAATCAGAAGGACCCCGTCCTGATATAACTTCTATCATGGTACACAGCCCGGTTCAAACACTTCAAATCACACGAAATCACGAGGGTGTCGCCCTCAACTCTAAATCACAAATAGGATATATATAACCTACCAACTGGAACTTTTCACTAGATCACTTCCTTCAACAAAATTACAACATGTGTTGGCCCTAACGCTGGTGGAGCATAAGAATCACAACTCGTAACCACTATACTCAGGAATTACATCAAGCCTACCGTGCTGGACTACATGAATTTACTACTAGTCCCATATCTCTCAATAATGAATAAAAACAAACAAATAGACATGGGATACCACTCACAGAATCTCCCAATAGGAGCAAACACAAAAATAGAGTGCAAAGCACGTAACCCACTCATAAACAAAACAACAAATGAGGGAACTCGTCCCGACCAGCAGAGCTATAATGAATTACAAATAGTGCCCCTATGTAAAAAATCAAAACATACATGTACTATAACATCTGGCTCAAAGGCCTCCACCCTACTATATGAAACACTTCAACGGGTCGGCCCGGGCTTTCCCATCTTGGGCGCCCTCTACTCACCTGAATGCCCTGTTGTAACACATCTGCCCAAAGCCTGGGACAATCTCTCACCTTGTGGCTGATATCTCCACACACAAACCAACCTCTCTGCTGATGTGGCTATGGAAATTGTGGGGTACGAGTACTCTGAGACCCATGAGTACCTGAAACTCCATGCGAAGCCGGTACTGCAAATTGAACTGGCTTACCCACAAAATCTCTACCGTGTCGTACCCTGCCTCCATAATAAGGACCAGTAGATCTCTCCGGCCTACGAGGCCTCCTGACCTCTTGGCCCTCTCTCTCCTGACCTCGTCTGTCCTCCCTCTAACAACCCTGCCTGTCATCTCTCTCATGATCCAGCATGCCCTCAACTCTGCGAGCAATCCCTACCACCTGCTGAAATGAAATATTCGAATCTAACTCCCGAGCCATGCTGAACCGAATATCATGCCTGAGGACCTCAATGAATATATGAACACGCTCTCTAACTGTAGCAACCAAAACAGGTGCATGTGTACCCAAATCACTGAATCTAACGGCATACTCTGATACTGACATAATGCCCTGGTGCAACTACTCAAACTCCGCGCGCCATGTATCTCGAAAGGACTGAGGTACAAAATCGCTCAAGAACATCTCTGAAAACTGACCCTATGTAAGTGAAGCTGACTCGGCTAGGATACCCAACTCATATGCCCGCCACCAATGATAAGCCGCTCCCCTGAGATGGAATGTAACGAAAGCAACCCCGCTCGTCTCCACAATACCCACAATACGAAGAATGTGGTGACACTCCTCCAAGAAACCCTAGGCATCATCTGTCGGCAATCCACTGAAGGTAGAAGGGTGGTACTTCTTGTACCTCTCAAGTCTATGTTATTCCTCCTCATATGTTGTTGTCGTAACCACGGGCGGAACTGGGACCATAGGCTATGCTGCCATGACACCTGTAACCTGACCAACATGATCTCGCTGCTCTAGAGTGTGGGCGACGGGAGTCTTAGCTCCTCCCCCGCTCTGTGAAGTATCTGGTGCACCCGGAATCAACCCCGTCTGAGTCAAGGTACCAATCATATCCCAGAACTGTTCCAAGGTCTCCTGAAGTCCGGGAGTAACAACAGGCGCCTGCGGTTCCTGCCCCTCCAACTGGAACTGCTACCGACTCCTCAACGGCTGCTCTGACAGGTGCTCTAGCTGTAGCACGCGCCCTTCATCGGTCTCTGCCTCTACCTATGCCCCTGGCTGCATCTAATCCGGGGGTAACATCCTCAGGATCTACAACTCGCGTCCTCACCATCTGTGAGAGAATGGAATGATAAATTCAAACTTCAAGATCAAGGAACTCGCACGACAGGAATGAAGGAAGTGAAGTTATTCTAAAGTTCCGTAGCCTCTCGAAGATAAGTACAGACGTCTCCGTATCGATCCGCAAGACTCTACTAAACTCGCTTATGACTCGTAGTACCTATGAACCTAGGGCTCTGATACCAACTTCCCACGACCCAAATTTCCCTCAGTTGGGTATCGTGATGGCACCTAGTCAGAAGGACTAGGTAAGCCTAATATTCATGGAATAACAACAACAATTATAAAAATCTAATATTTTTCTAAAATAAATAATTCTCTATACATTACATATTCCCAAAACCCGGTAGTACAAGTCATAAGCTTTATAGAATTTACTACTTCTAATTACAATTGTTTGGAAATAAGAAAAAACAGTGTAAATGCAAAATAGGAATGTCACTCCAAAGCCTGCGAGCGCAACGACAGGTTTAACTTGAGTCTCCTCGGCAAGAGTCTGCACAGCTACTAACGATCAATACCTAGATCTGCACAAAAATATGCAGAAGAGTAGTATAAGCAGACCAGAGCGGTGCCCAGTAAGTACCAAGACTAACCTCGGTGAAGTAGTGACGAGGACTAGTCAAGGCACCCACTGGCCTAATAAACTGAACAAGTATCAATATAGGAATAAAGGGGGAAAACGACATACACATAAAGGCTACGCAATATATCTAACAATATAGTGAATTCGATAAAGAAGGAAAAACAATAAGTATCAGCGGAAACCATGAAATAACACAAAGATCAAATATAACACAAGCAAATCTGGAATGTAAATATACAACACGGACAGGTAATGTCTCAACAACTTCAACCACTTCTACATCAAATTCGTAGTCATCTTTAAGAGGTTCAGAAACTCAGAAAAATCACCATTTACGGGTCCCAATATTCAAACCCTAACACTTGGCATCTTACGCGCTCATTCGAGTGCTAATTGCACGGACGACTTATGTGCCAATTGGGTCATATCCACCCATACGGTAAGTACAACAAGAATATCTATACTTGACAACGACAGGATCCCTAAATTCATTACTAGTACTTAACTACGTATATGCTTGTGCATGTGTCCTAACATGATTCAACAACCCATAAGTATAAGGAAAGAAAAGGGAAACACGTACATTGTCATCTCAAAAATTTCCACACGAATAAACTCAGACCATAAGTGTTCCCGTACACAATATTAACAGCAAGGAATGCCCCCAGGCAAACACAAGTATCACAAACAACCCCTGACATAGCTCACCTTGTCTCACCACGTGTGCAATAGTAAAGTATATGCTCGCCTTGTTTCGCCACACGTGCATAAGCAGGTTCCCACCTTGTCTCGCCACATGCGCAACCCACATATACATATCCCGCCTTGTCAACCGCATGTGCAATATCAATAGAAAATATGGCATGGTAGAATCCTCGTGCAAACCCCATATCAGCAATCGCGCGGTAGAAACCTTGTGCATCACAATAACCACAACCGCACGGCAGAAACCTCGTGCATCACCGCAACAATTACAATAACAAAATTGACAATATTACGAGATACGGTATATACATCAATTCAAGAACCTTGATCACAAGACAAGCAACGCTAGTTCGCAAGGAATAAGCACAACAAAGAATACTAGGCATAATAAGGGCAACTCAACAAGGAAGAAAAATAACGTATAAGTTCGCACCCAAATGCACGATTTAACAACAAGAAACTTACACGAATCCGATAACTCCATATAAGGGCAAGTCAACTAAAGTATAAAATATCTAAACTTCTTTGAAGGTCGGCAGTTTCAAGAGTATACAACAATTTCATTTAAGGACAAGCGACGTGAAAATAATCATAACCTCAGTTCAGACCAAACCACTATAGAATGGGATGAAGATAATTACAATTAGAGGTAGGCAGTTAAGAAGAAATAGCATGACAACAAAAAAAGGGAATAAAATTATCAGATAAGTCAATTAGGAGTCAAATAGGCAATAAGGTTAATCCAAAAGTAAACAATTCTACATTTAAGCAAATAAAGATGAAACTAGAAATTAGGAAATTCAATCATGCCAAGGAAAATTCATATTCGGCGAATATAAGAACCGTAAGATTCCTAAAGGGTCAACTTTCCACAAATAAGTTCGAGCACGCACTCGTCACCTCGCGTTCACGGACTACAATCAATATAGAAGATTCAAATCCTAAGGGGTAATTCCCCCCCACAAAGTTAGGCAATATACTTACCTTAACCGCTCAAATCAAACTTGAAATCACGTTCTTGCCACGAGTATCTGACTCCAAATGGCCGGTATCTAATCAAATCAATAGCATCGTGTAAATAATACTACAAGCAACTAGTTTAACTGATAAATTCCAATCTAAGACGCGAAATGAGAAAAATTGCCCAAAAAGTCTTCCGGGCCCACGTCTCGGAATCGAGTTAAAGTTACAAATTTAGGACACCCATTCACTCACGAAATCACTTGAACAAGAATCATCGAAAACCGACGTCAAAATCTCATTAAATTCTCGAATTTCTATTTGGGGAACCTTCCTCCCATTTTCATGATTTTTTCACCCAAATTCTTTGATTATATTGAAGAAATTGCTATATATTACTGATATACAAGTTAAATAAGGTTAGGAATCGTTACCTATGAGTCTTCTCTTCAAAAGCCACTCAAAATCTCCTAATCCCGAGCTCCCAATCGTTTTAGAAAATATGAATTCCAAACCCTCGAATTTGGTATAAACTGCCTATTGATCCCGAACCTGCACCCCCTTGTACCGCACCTGCGGTCCCACACCTGCGAAAAATACATCGCATGTGCGAAATCTCAGTAAAAGGGCTGGGCCGCATCTGCAGCTCCGCATCTGCGAAACTCTTGTCACACCTGCGAGCCTGACTGACCCAGGTCAAATCCACACCTACGAGGCCCTCCACCGCACCTGCGTGCCCGCACCACAGGTGCGAAACACTAGAAGCATAAATGCTGCAACTGGTTTTCTAAGTCTGAAATCATCCCGTTGAGAATCCGAAATATCCCCGAGGCCCCCGGGACCTCAATAAAACTTACCAGCACTTCCTAGTACCTTATCCAAACTTTGTTGAGCCTTCAAAACACATCACATATCATCAAAATCACCAATTGTGCATGGATTCAAGCCTAAGAACTTATGAATTTTCCAAAATCCACAATCGATACCGAAACACGTCAAAACTAGCCCGAATGACCTCAAATTTGACACACAGGTCACAAATGACACTACGAACCTACAAACACTTCCGGAATTTCATTCCGGTCTCGATATCAAGATTTCACCTATCGGCCGAAATCGCCGAAAATCTAACTTTCGCCAATTCAAGCCAAAATCTACCACGGACCTCAAAAACACATTTCGGACGCACTCCTCAGTCCAAAATTGCCATACGAAGCTGATGACATCATCCATAACTTGTTCCAGAGCCGTTTACACAAAAAGTCAAATTTCGGTCAAAACTGTATTGTTTAAGCTTCCAAAACAACATTCCTTCTTCCAATTCGACTCTGAATCATCCGGTAACTGAATCCAGCCATGCACGCAGGTCGATGCACATAATGCGAAGTTGTTCAATACCTTATGCTACCGAACGGAGCTTAAATTCTCAAAATGACCGGTCGGATCGTTACATGAGTCCAGTTGTGCGACTGTATTCGCACTGATGTATTCATGAATACAGTAGCAAAATTCACCTAAAAATAGGGGAGTCCAGTTGTTTAATAACAGAAAGAGAAACAATTAGCGTGTATCACTCCTAATTTAACTCAACAAAATCAATTCTACATAAATTTTCACTGATGATATGCTACATTTGATGTTTTCGCGTGGCTGTATTTAAAAATACAATAAGGTAATCAAGAAATAAGGTGTATACCATTCTATTCAATTCGACAGTATACATTGTATTCAATTCATGGATATTCATTATTCACTATTATACATTGTATTCAATTTACTGTTTTCAATTCAATTGTATTCAAACAACAAAAAATCATAAAACACAGTGATATTCGGTTGTATTAAAAATATACAGCTCTTCAGAATACATAAATACAGGCAAAAATAATGTATTTATATAAAAATACAATGTATTTGGGTGTATTTGTATCATTGTATGTAACTAAATAGCAAAGAAGAGAAGAAAATTCATCTGAGAAGGCATTTTTCATCCAAGCAAAATGTTGTATGCATTGTATGAAAAATAAAAAGGGAGACGAACAAAAATCGAGCCCTCAAATCTTCTCCGGTGTATCCATGGCCAGATTTGTTCTCCTAAGAGGTTGAGCCAATAGAGGATGGTGACATCGACGACGATTCTGACAACGACCACGATGATGACGCTGGCGATTCTGCTAATTTGATGGAGAAGAGAGACGATTGAGAATCTTGTAGATAGACAGAGAAGGAAGAGAGAGATAAAGAACATAATTGGCGTATTTCATGCCTCAGTGGTAAGTATAAATAAATACTTATTTTTCTATACAATAGAAAAGGTAGCTATAGATAAATATATTTTTAAATTGTTTTGGTTTATAATAAATAAGATGTACTAGTTTGCTACAATACTTTAAAAGGGGGAGGAATGAGGAAAGTCGTTTTACCTCTAAGGAGGCGAGGCGTAAGCCCTGAGACATGGGGCGTAAGTCCCACAGATCTTTAAATTTTACTAATTTCAAGAATTTTAAGATAGTATAAAATAAAAAATAAAAAATATAAAAATTACATTAAAATCATAAGATTATAACAAATAATTTATTTAAAATATTTATAAATTATAATTCAACTATGAATAATACGAAAAGTATGACATATATCATAATATGCAAATTAGCTACAACTTCATTACCACTCAAACATCAAAAGCAATGTATTCGATGCAAATTCTTATATGTATCTCTTAAGTAGTAATGGATCATGAAATAATTTTGATATTATAATTTGAATTTTTTTTAAAATACTCTTTTATTTAATATGCTTTCTATTTGAAAGAGAATTTATATAAAATCAATTTAAATATGATGTCTCTAGCATCATTTATTTTTAAGTTTCAACAAATTAATAAAGTGACACATAATTCACCATACGATACCATCATAACTAATTATTTGTAAATAGTTACTAGCTAATACTGTACTATTAAATCAATAAGTATTGTATATCATAAACAGGAAAAAAATAATATTTAGGAAAATAATTATAAAATAATTATGGACTATTATGTAATAAATACATAGCAAAAGTTAATAAATAAATACATTTAAATAAAAGATTTATTTAAAATTTTCTATCTTAGTGGATAACATGCAATAATTTTATTTTAGTTATGACATAACATACTCTCAACTTTTTTTAGGCAAATATACCACTAGGCAGGCTGCCTAGTGGCTAATATATAAATAAAATCTCAAAATGGGTCCAACACTTACAAGATGTCCAAACCAAAATAAAAGTTGCATGAAGCTAATAGCTATTAAAAGGATAGAAAAGCTAAAATCTAATGAACTAGCTATTACAAAATAATGAGCTGAGTTCTTCCGTCTCCTGTCTGTGTATATGAATCCAATTGCCAGTGGAAAATACCAAGCAACACCTATCAAACTCTCACCAGGAGCCAGGGTATTCTATTCATAGGCTAAAATGAATTCGAAACATCTCCACCACAGAGTCGAAGCCAACATAGTATTCCAAGTGTAGCTACTATATGATCTCTATATGCAGTGAACTGAGTGTGTCCAAGTATTAATCATGTGCTCACTCATCTAACTTAACATGTAGAAGAGCCTAGCTTTAGGCATGCTTTTCAAGGAAAAATCCAGGCTTGACCTAGCTTTAGGAAGGCTTTGCAAGGCTGACCAGGCTTTAGGCAAGCTTTGCAAGGGAAAAGTCAGGCTTGAGCTGGCTTTAGGAAGGCTTTGCAAGGAAAAAGCTAGGCTTGAGCTGGCTTTAGGCAGGCTTTGCAAAGAAAAAGCCAGACGTGAGCTGGCTTTAGTTAGGCTTTGCAAGGCAAAAGCCAGGCATGAGCTGGCTTTAAGCGTGATTTGTAAGGCAAAAGCTAGGCTTCGTAACTGTGCCTTTTTTTTGTTCTTGTAAGATCAGATCTTTCCATGCTAGAACCTTTAGTATATACATCATTCTAAACATTGCTAAACTATCCTCAGATTGAGCATGAAAGCATGTTAATACCATTGATAAATGATTCAACAATCTCCAGAAATACCACATGACAGGTTCAGCGTTTTCCTTAGTATTTGGCCATATTAGACTCAGGATAAATTGTACCATCCAACACCTGATTATCGCATTGTTCATGTACACTATCAAAGCATCTCCAAAATGATCATGTGATCATGCTAATACCACTGAAAAGTACCTTAATAACATACAGAATGAGAGAACGAAACATGCAGGTTTGTGTAGAGTCCAATCCTGTGAAGCCATCAGTCTGGGTTCTTCTCTTTGCTATCCTAACCCTAAGGTTAGGTATCTGAGATTTGTCTAGATTGATCAACCTCCTCCCTGCACTAGGAATTTCAGAAAATGAATGGAACTCAGATGTACCTGCAAAAGAAAACACAATGTCAGCTATAAAACCCGCCACTGAGTTGCCTTGTCTAAACACACGTTGAAGATCACATTGGAGTTGCCCATCATCTCCATAATTTTCTTCACATCATTTGAAATTACCCAAGGAGGATCCCATTCCCCTTCTATCACTTTCTTCATCACCAATGAATCAGTCTCCAATAGGAGAGGGTGAAGATCATGCTCCACACAGTATTCTAATCCTTGAAGAATAGCCTTAGCTTCAGCCACCACATTAGTTGTCACCCCCAGTTCTACTGCCCTTGCATACATCACATCACCTTCATCATTCCTCACAAAATATCTTAAGGAGCTAGGACCAGGATTTCTTTTTGAGGCTCCATCATTATTGCATTTGTATCAACCATGAAAAGGAAGTTTCCATGTTACTCTTGTAGTGATCAATATAGGTTTATATCCTTCAAAATATTTAATTATGTTTGGCCATAACACTGGAATATTAGGCGTCCAAGCATACCTCACCCTTGCCAGTTGATGCAATGTCCTATTGATCTCATGAATCACCCTATTTGTGGAAAATGAACCCCCGTGCTTACTTGCATTTTTTCTCTTCCAAAGTTCCCAAGTGATGATTGTTGGTACAGCTTGAAACAATGGCTTTAACTTTGGACAACATTGATCATACCACCAATGCCTTATAACCTTCTTCAATTGAATCAATGGCACAATAATTACAGCATTCCCCATGAACAAGTTACATACTTTAGAGGCACTAGGACTTGTGACAAATATATGTTCAATAGATTCCTCTTGGGGCTGTTGACAACACTAACACCTAGACATCACCATTTGCCCTTGCCTCCTCCACATCTCATCAGTGGCTATTTTCTGTCTCCACAGTCTCCACAAGAAGAAGGATATCTTGAATGGTAATCCTTTAATCCATATTAACTTGAATTTCTAATTAGGATCGACCTTATGCATTAATATTTACCAAGCACTGCTAACACCGAACTTGCCTGAAGAAGTTGGCATCCAGTATGTCCTATCCCAATATCCCTCACTATTTTCATAATGCACATTTAGCCTTATATGTTCTGCAATTTCCTCATTGAAAGTTTGATCTAGCAGCTGATCATCTAATGTTTCACCTTGCCGCAATTCTGCCACGTCCTGAAGATCTTCATTGATTGGAAAGTCTTAAGGTAATACATGATAAAGTGCACCCAATCCAGTCCAATTTCCATGCCAAATATTAGTTGTTCCGCTCTTCGATTCCCATAGGATCTCATGTTCTACTTCTTCCCTAACATTCATAATTTGTCTCCAAACATGAGACCCCCTTCTAAACTGCACCACCGTTGGTATCTCCTTCTTGAAATACTTATTCCACATGAAATTAGACCACAAAGATTTTGTGTTCCTAAAACTCCACCATAGTTTAGCAAACAGTGCCCTTGACACATCATGTAAGGACCTAAAACCTAGGCCCCCGTCCTCTTTAGGAAGGCACAGATTTTGCCGTGAAGCCCAATGTCTGCTTCTCCCTTATTTCTTTGTGCTAAAAAAAACCGAGCAAAAATGTTATAAAGATGCTCCAGGACATTTTTTTGTGGATCAAGGACTGCTAACATGTGGACTGGCATACTTTGCAACACGCTAGAAATGAGTGTTGCCTTTCATCCAAATGACAACAACTTTCTTTTTCATGAATGCAATTTAGCCTTTACTTTCTTGATAAGATCCTCGTAATAGTCCATCCTCCTTCTAGTGTAAAAAATAGGAACCCAATATATGTGAAGGGAAATTTACCTCTTGCAAATCCTGTAATAACTCCAACTGCCTGAAATAATCCATTAGAAATCTTTGAATACATGTAGTATGAAATCTTATCTTTGTTGATCATCTGGCCTGATATCTTCTCATAGTTCCCCAACACTGCCATAATCTTGCTCAAGGATGTAGGATGAGCATAAGCAAATATTATAATATCATCAGCATATGTCAAGTGGTTTAAAGGATCAGACTACTTAGGCATTCCAAATCCCACAAATGACTTGTCTTCAAAGAGCTTATTCAAATACCTAGAAAGTACCTCACCTGACAGAATGAATAATGCTGGGGATAGGGGATCCCCTTGCTTCACAACCCTTGTAGACTTAAAGAACCTTGAGGACTGCCCATTCACCAATACTGAATACCGGCTATTTGACACCAAGTTCCACACCATGTTGATGAAGTGCTCGGAAAATCCCATCTTCCTTAGTACATTCAATAAGTACTTCCATGAAACCCTATCATAGGCCTTAGCCATATCAAACTTGATCACCACATTAGCTGGCTTTCCCCTTAAGCTTATGTCAGTTACAATTTCTTGGGTCAATAAGATGTTCTCAAATATACTCCTACCCTTCACAAATCCGAATTGATTAGGGGATATTAGAGAAGGCAAAAAACTCTCCAATCTATCATGTAACACCCTATACAAGACCTTGATAATGAAGTTGCTCAAACTAATAGGTCTTAAGTCAAAAAAGGTCTCAACTCTAGACTTCTTAGGAAGCAACACTAGATTGGTGTGAGTGATGGATTTAGGCAGTGTAGCTCCCCCATAGAAGTATAGCACCATGTTGTGTATATCAGCACCAATAACATCCCAGCATGTTTGATAAAACAGGCCAGTGAATCTATCTGGACCACTAGCAGTCTCCCCACTAAGCTAAAAAACTACTGTCCTTACCTCTTCAATTGCTGGAAATCTTCTAAGTTCCAAATTCTGTTCCATAGTGACATCAAAGGTACATTATTGAGCAAGGAAAAGTCAGAAGCGTCACCTTCATTTGTAAACTATTTTTGATAGAAATCCATTGCAGCTGTAGCCAATTTCTCTTGGTCTTCAATCCATACCCCACTTCAACTTTTGATCCTCTTCAGTTGCAATTTCTTTCGTTTGCCATTGACACGATTCTGAAGTAAACCTGTATTCCTATCTCCTTCAGCAAACCAAGTCATCCCAGCTTTTTGCTTCCAATACTGCTCCCTAATACTCAAGTATTTCTTCAATTCAGATTGAGCCTTTTGAAGCACAATCTTGTTCTCAATTGTAGTCTCTTCTTCAAACAACATCTCTTTCACCCTAACATTGTCCTCCAAAATAGCCAACTACTTGAAGATATCACCAAATGTTTCCCTACTCCATTTTGACAGTATTGCCTTCACCCTCTAGAGCTTCTTCTTGAACATCAAAAATGGATCCCCTATAAAATCAGCTTCCCAATTCTGCCTCACCACTTCCATAAATGTAGCATGCTTAGTCCAAAAGTTCAAGAACCTGAAAGGCTTGACAAAATTGGTGGTCTTCTCCCCACATGTCATTAACAATGGTGCATGATCTGATCCATTTCTGATTACTTGTTCAACTTCAATAGTTGGCAACATGTTCTGAAATGGAAAATTCACAAATATCCTATCCAATCTTTTGAATATACATGCAGCATTGGACCTCCCATTCAACTATGTAAATGGACTTCCTTTATATCCTTGCTCAAGCAAACCACAAGAGTTTACACAAAATGCAAAATTCTCATATTTAGGAGGGTGTACTGGAAGTCCTCCTATTTTCTCATCTTCATGCAATATCACATTGAAATCCCCTCCTACCAACCATGGCAATTTCATATCACTTGCTAAGTAATACAAGTGATCCCCTAATTCCAACCTCTCCACTGTTGAACCTTCTGCATAAAAAAATGTCATCATCATGTGCTGCCCCAGGTCATGGTGAAACACAGTCACAGTCACCTGCTCAGTGTCCTCCATTAATTCCTATTCCACCACTGCATCAAAGATACACCATATTTTCCCATTAATATTTACATAAGCAGTCTCCATGTTCAACCTTCTTCTATATCTATCCATGAGTCTCTTCTTTTGAAAGGCTCCATCAATGCAACTACACAAAAACTATGCTCCCTATTCATGTTGATCACCCTAGGAAAGCCTGGTGTGTATTCACAGACCTTATGTTCCATATTAATGTTTTGATCATCATCATTTAGATATAGAAGTTGCCCTTCTGAGCATTATTCTTGATGGTTGTGGTGGCTCTTTATTCTGATTCTTCTTTGTTTTCTTTCCTCTTTTAGCACTAGCTGTGGGTGATAAATCTCCTTCCCTAGTCACTTGTGTGAAGTTTTCTGTTGTAGATTCATCATCTCCTTTATCCTCTATTGGAATTTGTCTCATTAAGTCTTCATCAATTTGTGCCACATTGTGTGTAACTAAATCATATAAATGTTTTAGTGGAGTCTTCAGTGGAACACTAACTTGCAGCTGCATAATTTGATCAGTGCCATACTCCATAGGCACTTCCTCTATTTCCCAGATGCTCTTGGAAAAATTGCCCGCTCATCAGCCTTTTTCTTGTTATTCTCCATAGAATCAACAACATCCTGTATCCTTTTGAATTGTTGCTCATAGACACTGCTTAGCCCAGGAATTACTATAGTAGTCTACTAAAAAATGTTTGTTCTATTGATATCACCACCATTTCCATTGCTTGTGTTTTGATCTGACCCCACTATTGTAATGACACGGTCGGTCGTTTTAAGAATTTTCACACCGATCCCTATTTACCGCTTCTCTCGTGTCTATTTATGTTATTGGAACTTGTCGTAGCGTTGATTGATGAAATCCGGGGTGATTTTGGACACATAATCCATAAATGTGGAATTTAGCTTTAGCAATCTGGTTGTAGCTAGAGCTGTATGAAGACGGATCCGGAATGGAATTTCTCGACTCCGTTAGCTCCTTTGGGTGATTTGGGGGTTAAGATCATGTTCGGAATGTGTTTTCGAGGTCGGTTGTGGATTTAGGATTGAATTGGCGAAAGTTAGAATTTCGGCGATTTCGACCGATAGGTGAGATTTTTATATCGGACTCGGAATGGATTTCCGAAAGCGACATCATATCCATAATGTCGTTTATGACCTTTTTGCAAAATTTGAGGTCATTCGGATGAGTTTAGACATGTTTCAGCGTCGGATGTGAATTCTAGAAATTTACTAAGTTCTTAGGCTTGAATCTATGCATAATTGATGATTTTGATGTTATGATATGTGTTTTTAAGGCTCGACCAAGTTTGAACAAGGTGCTAGGGTCAGTTGGTAGGTTTGATTGAGGTCCCGGGGCCTCGGGGTTGTTTCCGATGCCCAACGGGTGAGTTTTGTGAAATTGAGAACAACTGAACCATTCTGGTTCTAGTGTCTCGCACCTTCGATGGTATTTTTGTAGGTGTGGACACGCAGGTGCGACCCCAGGCCATTAAAGGAATTTCTGCACCTGTAATGGTATTTCCGCAGGTGCGGGCACGCAGGTGCGAAAGGGGTGCCGCAGGTGTGACCCAAGGTCACTTAATGAACTTCCGCACCTGTGATTGGGTTTCTGTAGGTGCGGAACCGCAGGTGCGATCCCAGTGTCGCAGCTGCGAAATATTTGGGCAGTTTATACCAAAACTCCGAGGGTTTGAATTTCATAATTCCAAAATGGATTGTGAGCTCGGAACTTGGCAATTTTTAGTGGAATTTGAAGAGGAAGATCATAGGTAACATTTTCTAACCTTAGTCCCTTTTTATATCATTAATCTCTATAATTTTCCTCAATCTAATCAAGGAAATTGGATGAAAAACCATGGAAATGGGATGAAATCATCCCAAGTAGAAATCTTAGGATTTAGGGAGATTTAGACGTCAGATTTTGTTGATTCTTGTTCGAGTGGGTTCATGAGCGAATGGATGTTCGGGAAACATAAATTTTACTCGATTTCGAGACGTGGGCCCGGGGGACTTTTTTCGGAAAATTTCCTAATTTCGCGTATTAGCTTATAAATAATTAGCTATTTTGTTCCCTTGAAGTGATATTTACACCATGCAATCGATTTGAATAGATTTGGGCCACCCGGAATCAGATACTCGTGGCAAGAACTTGGTATTGAGTTGATTAGCGCAGTCCAGGTAAGTGGCTTGCCTAATTCTGTGTTAGGGACTTTCTGTTAGGCATTTTTATACTGATTTTGTTGTGTGGACCCCATGTACGCGAGGTGACGAGTGCGTACACGGGTCATTGTTGCTAAAATCCTATTTTTACTCCCATGAAATCTCTCATTTCATTCATATATTACTGTTTCCTATCTTAATTGGGTAGATAGCCTAAGAGTAAGCATGCCTACATGTTCTGACTTGATTTCCTCTATTTGCTACTAGTCACATCATGATTAGGTAGTTTTACTCTATCCTTACATGTTGTTCTTCCTGGACTGTTTAATTAAGCCATAATTGACATACTTCTGCTTCGCATATTTAAATTGGGACTACAGACCGAGATCCGGGAGCTTTCCCCCAATACTGCACTTCATATTTAAATTGGGACTACGGACCGAGATCCAGGAGCTTTCCCCCTATACTGAAATGCATATTTAAATTGGGACTACGGACAGAGGTCCGGGAGCTTTCCCCCTGTACTGCATAGCATATTTAAATTGGGACTACGGACAGAGGTCCGGGAGCTTTCCCCCTGTACTGCATAGCATATTTAAATTGGGACTACGGACTGAGATCCGGGAGCTTTCCCCGTCTACTGCATTGCATATTTATTGTTGAGATATATCATGTGCTGAGCCCAGGGCTCTCTTTATGTTATTAAATCTTTCCATTTTCGTTAATCCTATTTATCATTGCTTATCTATATTTCACTGTTTTAAATTGTATATTGCTTGTTTTACAAACTTAGTAGGGCCTCAACCTGACCTCGTCACTACTTGACTGGGGTTAGGCTTGACACTTACAGAGTACCGAATGTGAAGTACTCACGCCCTTTCCTGCGCATGTTTTCCCCATGTACAGATTCAGGTTCTAGGACCCAATATCGTGGCTAGTAATCGTCCTATCAGCAGCCAGGAGACCGCGAGGTAATTCTGCCGCGGCCGCAGAATCCCACGAGTCCCCTTCTACTCTAGTATAGGCATAAAAGACTTGTATATTTTTCCACTGTTTCATTGTATAGAGGTATATTTAGTACATAGCTTGTGACTATGGTGACATTCCGGGTTTTGGGAAGTAAAAATGTATATGCTGAGCAGCTACATTATATCTACTTGAGATCTTTTCTGTCTTTATTTTATTGATTATGTCATTTCTGCAAATTTTAGGCTTACCTAGTCACAGAGACTAGGTGCCATCATGATACCTTTCAGAGGGTAAATTGGGCCGTGAAAAGTTAGTATCAGAGCTTCTAGGTTCATAGGAGTCACAAGTCACAAGCCGGTTTATTAGAGTCTCGCTGATCGGTGCGGAGACGTCTGTATCTATCTTCGGGAGGCTATGTAATTGTTAAGAACAATCAAATTCTTTGGAATTCCTTATCGTGGTAGTTGCTATCATCGAATTCTTAAACTCTATTCTATTCTTGCTTGCAGATGGTTTGTACCCGTACCAGACGTACTGTTGACCAGGCACCCGAGCCCCCAGTCAGAGCCACCAGAGGTAGGGGCCGGGGTAGAGGACGAGCACGCAGTGCAGCCCGAGCACCAGCTAGAGCAGAGGTAGAGGAGTCCCTAACATCTACAGTTGGAGGGGCACAGGAGGTCCCTACTGTTACTCCAGACCTCCAGGAGACATTGGACCAGTTCTTGAGTGCCTTCAGTACTCTGTCTCAAGCGGGTCTACTCCTAATAGCTCCAGCTACATCCCAGGCTGGAAGAGGGACACAGACTCCCGCGGCCCGTACTCCTGAGCAGAGGGTTCATATTGGGCAAGTTCCAGAGTATATTCCTATGCCCCCAGCAGCTCCAGCTCAGCATGAGACTAGGATAGCTGTTCCTAAGGCAGAACAGATCCTACTTGAGAGGTACAAGAAGTACCACCCCCCTGAGTTCAGCGGACTAGGTTTGGATTACGCCCTGGGTTTTCTTGAGGGGTGTCATCGCATTCTCCGCACTATAGGTATTGTGGATACGAGTGGGGTTTCTTTCACTGCTTTCTAGCTGAGGGAATCAGCTTTTTAGTGGTGGCGTGCTTTTGAGCTTAGTAGCCCGGATGAGGCAGCTTCACTTACTTGGGCTCAGCTTTTCGAGATGTTCTTACTTGAGTTTGTCCCTTAGAGCTTCAGGGATGCTTGGCGTGCGGAGTTTGAGCAGCTACACCAGGGTGCCATGACTGTGTCAGAGTATGCAGTCTGTTTCAGCGATTTGGCTCGCCATGCACCATCTTTGGTTGTCACTGTTAGAGAGAGGGTTTGGTGATTTATTGAGGGACTCCACCCCAGTTTTCAAACCAGCATGGCCAGAGAGATGGAGACCGATATTACTTACCAGCAGGCCGTGAGTATTTCCCGGAGGATTGAGACTATGTTAGCCCGGGACAGGGAGGAGAGAGAGGCCAAGAAGTCTCGAGAGACTGGTCATTCTTTAGGAACCCGTGCACCAGCATCACGCTATGGTAGGGGTTTTGTGAGTCGCCCTGTTCATTCAGCTCTCCCAGCAGCCAGCGGTATTCCAGCTCCTCCTATACCTCAGGAGCCTTATTATGCACCACCAGTATCTCAGGTGCCTCGTGCCCGAGGTGCTATCATTGGCCAGCTCAGCAGGCCAGTTCAGAGTCAGCAGTGGCCGCCACGTCCTTCGAGGGGTTGCTTCGAGTGTGTAGGCCCTCATCATATGATCAGTTATTACCGAGAGTGAGGAGGGGCGCACCACCTCAGACTTATTAGGGTGCACCCCCTCAGATTTATTAGGCTCCACATCTTTCTCCAGGTCCTCCAGCTATTCTTCCAGCCCCAGCTGCTACCCCACAACCTCAGGCAGCTCGAGGTGGAGGTCGAGTTCGCCATAGAAGGGGGAGGCCAGGACAGGTACTATGCTCTTCCGGCCCGGTCCGAGGCCATTGCTTCAGATTCAGTCATTACAGGTATTGTTCCCGTTTTTCCTAGGGATGCATCGGTATTATTTGACCCAAGCTCTATATATTCATATGTGTCTTCCTATTTTGCTTCACATATGGGGATAGCCCGGGACTCTTTTAGTTCCTATGTTTATGTTTCTACTCTGGTGAGATATTCTCGTGTTGTGGACCGCGTATATCGGTCATGCTTAATTACTATTAGTGGTTTTGAGACCAAAGCTGATTTGCTACTACTCAGTATGGTTGATTTATTTGTTATATTGGATATGGACTAGCTGTCTCCCTATTATGCTATTCTTGATTGTCATGCCAAGATCGTGACACTGGCTATGCTAGGATTTCCGAGGTTAGAGTGGAGAGGTACCTTGGAGTATACTCCCCGCCGAGTCATTTCTTTTCTTAAGGCTCAGTGGATGGTTGGAAAGGGGTGTGATGCATATTTGGCTTATGAGAGAGATGTTAGTACTGATACCCCTACAAGTGAGTCAGTTCCAGTTGTCAGGGACTATTCTGATGTATTTCCAGCTGATCGTCCGGGTATGCCACCCGATAGAGATATTGATTTCGGCATTGACTTGTTGTCGGGCACTCAGCCCATTTCCATTCCTCCTTAACACATGGCTCCTCCTGAGTTGAAGGAGTTAAAGGAGCAGTTACAGGAGTTGCTTGAGAAGCGATTCATCAGTCCCAGTGTATCACCTTGGGACTCTCCGGTATTATTTGTGAAGAAAAAGGATGGCTCGATGTGTATGTATTGACTACCGGCAGCTGAATAAGGTGACAATGAAGAACATGTACCCATTGCCTCGCATTGATGATCTATTTGACCAGTTCCAGGGTGTTCTCCAAGATTGATCTATGTTCTGGTTATCATCAGTTGAAGATGGGGGAACCGAATATTCCGAAGACTGCCTTCAGGACGACATATGGCCACTATGAGTTCCTTGTTATGTCATTTGAGTTGGCCAATGCCCCAGCAGCCTTCATGCACCTGATGCACAGCATATTTTGGCCTTATCTTGATACTTTTGTCATTGTGTTCATTGATGACATTCTGGTATATTTTGGGTCCCAGGAGGACCATGAGCAGCACTTGAGGACCGTGCTTCAGACATTGAGGGAGAAGAAGTTGTATGCCAAGTTTTCTAAGTGTGAATTTTGGCTTGATTCTGTGGCATTCCTAGGCCACGTGGTGTCTTTGGATGGGATCAAGGTAGATAAGAAGAAGGTGGAGGCGGTTCAGAGTTGGCCTAGACCGTCCTCAGCTACTGAGATCCATAGTTTCCTCGGTTTAGCTGGGTATTATCGCCGTTTTGTGGAGGGATTTTCATCCATTTCAGCGCCTATGACCAGACTGACCTAGAAGGGTGCATCTTTTATATTGAATGAGGAGTGTGAGGAGAGCTTTCAGAAGCTCAAGACAGCCCTGACTACAACTTCTGTGTTGCTTTTACCTACCGGTTCCGGGTCCTATACAGTTTATTGTGATGCTTCGAGGATTAGCTTGGGAGCAGTGTTGATGTAGGAAGGTAGGGTGATTGCCTATGCATCCAGACAGTTGAAGGTCCATGACAAAAACTACCATGTTCATGATCTCGAGTTGGCAGCGATTGTTCACGCCCTGAAGATATGGCGTCATTATTTATGTGGTGTTCCCTGTGAGATATTCACGGATCACCGGAGTTTGCAGCACATATTCAGGCAGAAGGATCTAAATTTGTGCCAGTGTAGGTGGTTGGAGTTGCTAAAGGACTATGACATCACCATATTATACAACCCCGGGAAGGCCAATGTGGTGGTTGACGCCTTGAGTCACCGGACGGAGAGTTAGGGGTTTGGTTTACCTTCATGCAGCTGAGAGGCCTCTAGACTTAGATGTTCAGTCCTTAGCCAGTCAGTTCGTGAGGTTGGATATTTCTGAGCCTTGCCGGGTATTAGCTTGTGTGGTTGCTCAATCTTCCCTTCATGACCGTATCAGAGAGCGCCAGTATGATGATCCCCATCTTTTGGTTCTTCAGGATAGAGTCCGGCGGGGTGATGCCAGAGATGTGACTATTGGAGATGACGGGTGATGAGGATGCAAGGCCATATCTGTGTGCCCAACGTGGATGGGTTTTGAGAGTTGATTCTTGAGGAGGCCCATAGTTCGCGGTATTCCATCCATCCGGGTACGCGAAGATGTACCATGATCTTAGACAACACTATTGGTGGCGAAGTATGAAGAAGGATATAGCAGAGTTTGTAGCCAAGTGTCTCAACTGTCAGGAAGTCAAATGTGAGCAACAGAGACCGGGAGGGTTACTTCAGCAGATTGAGCTTCCAGAGTGGAAGTGGGAGCGGATCACCATGGACTTTGTGGTTGTATTTCCTCGTACTTTGAGGAAGCATGATGCTATTTGGGTGATTGTGGATCGGCTGACCAAATCAGTCCATTTCCTTCCAGTACTGAATACATATTCATCTGAGAAGTTGGCTGAGATTTATATCAGAGAGATTGTTCGCCTCCACGGTATTCCAATATCTATCATTTCAGACAGAGGTACATAGTTCACTTCACGGTTCTGGAGAACCGTTCAGCAAGAGTTAGGCACCAAGATAGAGTTGAACACAACTTTTCACTCTCAGACGGACGGGCAGTCCGAACGCACGATTCAGATTCTCGAGGATATGCTTTGTGCCTGTGTGATAGATTTTGGAGGGTCATGGGATCGATACTTGCCTCTTGCAGAGTTTTCTTACAACAACAGCTACCAGTCCAGCATTCAGATGGCACCGTATGAGGCATTGTATTTTAGGTGTGAGCATGTGATTTTTTACCTACCATATACTCCTACAAAATTCGATAAAATAAATTAATTTCACAGATTTTGTTGAATTTTAGTGTTAATTGTGAATTTATTTTGCATTGCATATTCATAATTCATCCTTTAAAATTATTAAAACTTGCGCAAATTAGGCGCATCATTATTATCAAGGAATTCTAAAGTTATAGTTAACTAAATAATAGACGAATGATGCTTACTTGACGTAATGTACTTTTAATAATTAATTATTAAAAACTAATCATCTTTTATTCGATAAATCATGGATTTAATTAGGAATATAGAATTGGTCGTTTTATTCTTGATTAATCTGTAAATAAATAAGGTTTAAATTAATTACTACATTTCTTGGATTAAATTAGATTTGAATTTAATTAATTTTAATTGGTTTAGTTAATTAAAGGGAATTAAAATCGGACCTAGGCCAAAACTACCCAGGCCCAAACCCCTTCTCTATACACAATACACTCCAGCCCAAACCCCTTACCCGGCCTGCCCAAACCTAGTACCCAAAAAGACACCGTTTAAGAGGTGCTAAATCTTAGTCGTTGATCTTTCCAGATCCAACGGCTGAGAACTACCCAATCCCTAACTATATATATGTCCAAAACACACCCCTACCCCCCATTTCACTTAGAAGTCTACCCCCCCTCCCCTTCGTCCGTCT
>MDKI01144090.1:0-27886 GCA_005239505.1 Nicotiana paniculata | reverse complement strand
CTAACGCCTGGCTAACGCCAGGATAGGGCTGGCGTTTCAGCCCTAACGCCTGGCTAACGCCAGATAGGGCAGGTTGTTTGGCTCTGTCGCCCGGATATCGCCCGGGTGTCTCCTCTCGCGTATTTTTCGACGTATATGCATCCTTTTAGCCCCGTTTCCATCTCCACTTCACCTACACATGAAATAAACTCCATTAAGCACATAACAAGTGTAATTTTATCATTAATGCGCATAAAATGTAGGGTATATCACATGTTAAACTATGCAATTTAGTCTCGCATCAAAGCCACCCTAATCAAGCAACATTGCTACGCAAACATCAAATAGAGAAACCAAAAAAAAATAATTAAATTCAATGCAATCATAGAGGGTTTAAGTTCAAGTTGCAAATTGACCGATGAATTCAAACAAATGACATGTAATGTAAGCCTGCTAATAATTTTTTAGAAACAAGAAAAACAAATTCATCTATTTGTGTTTTGGTTTAGTTCTTTTGAATACGGTCGCTAAACTTTGACTACAATATATATCCTCTCTGCTCATTTTCCCTTTGAACTAATCCGCGCATCGCGCGGGCACGTATACTAGTATTATTAAAAGGAGAGGAAAAATCCCTCTCCTTAAGCCAAGTGGCAGCGTAGAAAAAAAACAATACTAACTATTGGATAATATAATTTAAAAAAATACCGAACAAGCCTATTATTGATGCTTATATAAGTCTCATTATTTTAATAGATATTGTATTCATTAAAATTCTGATAATATTATTGAGAACAATAAGATAAAATTTAAAATAAAAATATATTTCAATAGTAGATATTTTATTCATTAAAATTTTGATAATATTATTGAGAACAATTGGATAAAATTTAAAATAAAAAAATATTTTAATAGTAATAAAATATATATTTTTTATTATATTATAATAAAGAAAGTGATAGAAGAAAATATTAAATAATATGCTAATATAAATTTCTATTAACAATGCAGTAATACTAAGTATTAGATATCTATATCTATATATTATTAAAAGAAGAGAAAAAAGCCCTCTCTTTAAGCTAAGTGACAGCCTTGAAAAAATCACATGGTATAAGTAGTTAACAATTAGTTATTAGTTATTATTTTAGAACTTAAATATCTATAAAAAAATAAAATAAAATAAAATATTTTATAATAAAAAACGAAAATTAAAAAAGTGTTCATTCAAATTGGAGAGTAGTTTCAAGTTGGAGTTTTTAAATTATTCTAAAATAAAAAAATTAATATTTTAAATATTGGTCGCGCATCGCGCGACAGAAAAATTATTCAATGACTATATAAGTCCCTTTAATCTAATAATGATTTTATTATTAGCTGTATCATATTGACAAATAAAATGACAATTGAAATTTATTAAAGCAATACGATCTAATATGTTCAAACAAGCCCGATCAAATTAATTTAATTAATGTTTTTTAATATTGGACCGTGCATCGCGCGGGTATAGCTACTAGTATATTATTAAAAGGAGAAGATAAAACCCTCTCCTTAAGCCAAGTGGCATCATAAGAAAAAGCCACATGGCTTAAGTAGTTAATAGTTAGTTATTGGTTATTATTTTTGAATTTAAATATCTATAAATCTATATTTATATCTATCTATATATTATTAAAAGGATAGGATAAAGCCCTCTCCTTAAGAAAAGTGGCATCATAAGAAAAAGTCACATGGCATAAGTAGTTAATAATTATTTATTTAGTTTATAATTAGTTATCTATATTATTAAATATCTATAAAATAATAATATAAAATATTTTATAATATAAAAAAGAAAATTAATAATTAGTTATCTTCTTTATCTATTTCTATTTATATATAATAGGAGAGGCAAAGAAAAATTATGATGACAAGTGGCGTAACATTAAATTAACACGTGTAAAATTTTTGGACAATTCTCCAATTTTGTTGGAGTTTCAAATCCATTTTTAAAAAAATGTAAAGGACAGTTTTCTTTTCCCAGAATTCAAAATTTCAGACAGTTTTATTTTTTAGAATTCAAAATTTCAGAATTTATTTATTTATTTAAAAAATAACTAATTTTACATGGCACAATAAAAGGACACGTTTTGTTCTCTTTAAAGAAAACTGATTTTAAAGCACCCTTTGAAAGGCTCCTTCTGCCTTCAGTTATCCGTCTACTTTCCTAAAACAACCAAAAAAACTTCCTATTCATCTTGTTAAAGAACAAATTTTATTGTGTATAGATATATTTTTTGATACACTAATTTACGCAAAACAAATAAAGTGAACTATTTTTTTTATAAGTATTCTCACATTTTTTAATTCCCTCAAATATTTTATTTTATTTCTAAATAATTTATTACAATTGAACAATACAAATTTGATTGTATATTGCAGTGGACATGATTTACATTTACATGGTACATATATCATAAGTTTGAAGTGTTTTATTAGTTTGTACTAACTAAGTGAAAGGATAATTAAGTTTATTTGAAATGTTGGTAAAAACGAAAAGATTAAGAAATTATAAGGGTTCGGTTAGACACTTTTTTCTTCATATTGTTATGTAAAACGAAAAAAGGTTATTTTGAACCAAAATAAGTAATTCTTTTGAGACTTTTTCTCAAAGAATCTATCTATATCCTATTCTATTTATATAGAGAGAGAGAGAAAAAAAGAGGCAAAACAATGTTATGATGCACCGTGTCATCACAATAAAATTGGAGTTTCAAAATTATTTTAAAATAGAACAAATGTTCAGATAAATTAATAGAAATTAAACTTCTCAATTCAAAAAAAAAAAAAAATTGGTTAAAATTATTTTTAAATAGAACAAAGTTCCCACGTTTGTCCCCCAATTCAGAAAAAAATTAATAAAAATTAAACCTGCCAATTCAAAAAAAAAAATTAGTACTTCCTCCAATTTTTATTTTGGCAGTTTTTTTATTAACCTGCCAAAAAAAAAAAATTATTCTCCCAATTATATTTGACAGTTTTTTTTTATTAAGATGCCAATTCAAAAAAAAATTTAGTATTTACATAATCTTCGGTCAAGCAATATTTGGTTTGTGTCTACTGTTTTTCTATAGCATTCGTTTGCTGGCGGAAAAATCGGAGTTTTTCCCAGATTCAAATATATGTTTTATATTGTTTTTTTTTTCATAAAATATGCCAATAATTATCCAATTTATGCCAAACGGTTCAGCCCCATAAGATCATAATCAAGCTTCTTCTCTCTCGGGGTTTTTCTTCTCTCTTTCATAGATATTGGTATGTCTATGTGGTATGGTTGATAATTAATATCTTGCAAAAGCTGTGGTTCTAACCTTTATTATTTTTGCTCATATTTTTTCTCACGCTATTGTGAACAATCATACAAAATATAACATGTTTTTTTTGTATAGAAGCATGTTTTGTTTTCTGTTGTCTATCTTGAGAATAGATAAGTTTGTTTTCTCATGACTTGAACTTAAGAATATTCAATGCATTTATATGTTCATTAAAATAATAGCATTTCCATGTTCCTTAGTACTACTAATTTTTTAAATATTATTTTTTATAAAAATTAATATTTAATATTTTCCGCGCAACGCGCGGGTACGAATACTAGTATTATTAAAAGGAGAGGATAAAGCCCTCTCCTTAAGCCAAGTGGCTTCATAAGAAAAAGCCACATGACATAAGTAGTTAATAATTATTTATTTAGTTTATAATTAGTTATTGGTTATTATTTTTAAATTTAAATATCTATAAAATAATAAAATAAAATATTTTATAATATAAAAACGAAAATTAAAAATTATTTATTTAGTTTATAGTTAGTTATTGGTTATTATTTTTGAATTTAAATATCTATAAATTAATAAAATATAATATTTTATAAACTAAATAACTAATATAAAAAACGAAAATTAATAATTAGTTATCTTCTATATATTATTAAAAGGAGAGGATAAAGCCATCTCCTTAAGCCAAGTGGCATCATACGAAAAAGCCACATGGCTTAAGTAGTTAATAATTAGTTATTTAGCTTATAATTAGTTATTAGTTATTATTTTTTAATTTAAATAAGTTATCTATAAAATAATAAAATAAAATATTTATAATATAAAAATGAAAATTAATAATTAGTTATCTATAAAATAATAAAATAAAATATTTTATAATATAAAAACGAAAATTAATAATTAGTAATTTAGTTTATAATTGGTTATTGGTTATTAATTTTGAATTTAAATATTTATAAAATAATAAAATATAATATTTTATAATATAAAAACGAAAATTAAAAAAACATTGTCCATTCAAAATGGAGAGTAGTTTCATGTTGGAGTCTTTAAATTATTTTGAAATTAAAAAACTAAAATCACAATAAAAAAAACTGCCAATTTAAAATTTCTTTTTTCTTAATAATAATTTTTGTTTTCTTTTTTAAAAATAAAAAATTTATTTATTAAGAAAATCTATTAATATATAATAGGAGATGCAAAGAAATATTATGATGACAAGTGGCATAACATTAAATTGACACATATAAAAAAAATTGGATAATCCTCCAACTTTTTTGGAGTTTCAAAATTCAAATTTATTTAAAAATGTGAAGGACGCATTTTTCTCAAAATTAGCGTTATGTAAAAGGGCATAATTTACTACCTTGATGATGTGAATTCCACAAGTAATATGATAGACAGGAAATGTATTGAAACTGTCAAAGGATTCTTCAGACATGTCATTTTACTAAGAATTTTTTCTTGATACCAATTATATTATACTTTGTTTTTATCAACGTAATACATAAACTTTTCCGTTCTTTAGAATCTAAAAAATACAAGAAAGAATTTTTAAGGTTTTGTTTGTTTCTTCGATTTAAATAGTGAAAGGAAGATTTTTTTAGAATTCTTTCATATCAGTTTAGTCTTTATTCTTAGCAGATGGGATTATTTTTAAAAATAGAGTATTCTCATTAAAACTCATAAAGTATTAGGAATGATCAAACTACATGGATTAAAATTTGTAATTTGCGCGACTGCAAATGCAAAGAAACATTATCCTTTTAGTTAGTTTAGGCATGATCTTACATCTGTGAATGTAATATTGCCCGTATTTCTTTGCCAAATTCTATCTTCATCTTTGTTGTAATATTTTTGTTGAGTTTTTCGCATCGAGTTGACAATTCAGGAAGTGTGAAGTCATACACCAATCGAGAAACAACAACTTTGGTTGTGGAAGACAGAAATCATACAAGTTTATCCAAAGTTTGATCTTCGATCTTTGATCATTACATGGATTCATTTGTTAGATAAAGTTTCTAGCCAGAGAAAGCATGTCATTTAGTGGAAATTGTTGTGAAAAGTGAGATCAGTTCCAATTGCTTAGATTCATATTCCAGAGAAAGAATGGAGTCGACGAGAATGCTTTGTTCGTAAAGCTCATTATTTTATGTAATAAATTCAAGCTAATTGAACAGAGACTGTGCTTTTGTTGCATATATTGTATAGTCTTAAAGATTTTTTTGTACCAAATATTGTTTAAGAAGAAGTATAAATTGTTACTTTCATTAACCAATAACATATTATTTTGGATCACTTTTCATTATACCATTTCAAGTAATATTTCTTATTATTTTTTAAATTTTATAATTCTCCGCACATCGTGTGGGTACGAATAATATGATAGACAGAAAATGTATTGAGATTGTCAAAGGTTTCTTCAGACATGTCGAACGATATTTTATTAAGGGCAATCGTGCTTTTAATATCGTATAGATATAGATATAGATAAGTATTTTGTTAGAAAATGTATTAACTCGTACTAAACACGCTTAAATAGATGACCAAAACGACTTGAGTAGCACGTTCTTATCTTTTATCTCAACAACTCTGCCTACCTCTATATATTTAAAAGGTCATCTTCATTCATAGTAGAGAGAAAAGGAGGAAAGTGAAAAGATGTATTGTTGTTTCTCTTCCAAATCCTGTGATATTTCAAAGATAATTCGAGTGGTACATTTGAATGGTGATGTTGAAGATTTTGGTCATCCTGTTAGCGTACAAGAGCTAATGGAGAAATCCCAGAAGAACTTTGTCTTCACTCATGCCCAACTTTTATCCACTGTCACAAACCCTCTCAAGCCTGATACCATGTTAGAACAAGGCCATGTTTACTACTTGTTGCCTCGTTCCCTATTTCAATCAAATGTTTCTCCTATGGATTTGATTCCAGTGGCTAGAAAACTCAGTTGCATAGCAAAAAATGGTTTAAGGAAGAAACAGTCGTCCAACAATTCAACAATTCAAGAGTCACATAATGGAATTATAACATCATACAGAATGCGAGAAGGATCATCAATCAATAAATCACGACCGTGGAAGCCACTTCTATCCACCATCCGAGAATGGTCCTTCAATCGGAGAAGTGAATCAGACTTGCAAAGATCGTTCAACCAGAGAAATGAATCGGAATTGCCAGACAAGAATTCATAAAGTAGCATATATTAATTTGGAGTTACATGAAATTACATTTTTGTTTCGATAAGATTTTTGTACTATCTTTTTTTTCGTCATCTAACCTAATGGATTTATGTCATTCATCTCTCGGCCCATCAAAGTTCTCAATGTTATTTTATGTCACAAATATTCTACTCAACAATTAAAAGGATCCTAAAATTCCTCTATCACTAACAGTGGAAGTCATGTCTTTTAATTATTTAGAGAAATATTTTTGTATTTTTAAATTGCACAGGGGTATGCTTCATATTGTAGTATTTGCCGGTAAGTATATATAATTTATTCACTTGGCATAAGACATAACAGTTGAAAATTATCAATAAGTATATAGGCTACAAAAAGGCAGAATACATAATTTATCCCTTGACCTTGAGACCAAATTCTGTGACAGACACACTTCTCCAACGCATGCAACCTTTTATACACTCAACTGCTTCAGAGTGTGTTACCCGACACGCGTGTCTATTACACACAAATTAAACTAGGTAGGTGAACCTTAGAAGTCGTATCCGAAGCCTCGTAAAGACGCCCCATGTCCATTTTTAAAAATTTTATTTTTTAAGACATCTCTTCATTTTTCCGAAAAACGTTCCCACGAGTTCATCTATTCATGCTTTGTAATAACTTGGACGGTCGTTTTGAGCATTAGTATTTTATTTGGTGGTTTGAGGTCATGAATAGTTTCATATGATGTGTTACGATTTGCGTGCATGGTTGATTTTAATTTTAGGAAAGTTCGAAGTTGATTCAAAAAAGTAATTCTCAATTTAGAACTTTAAGTTGGACTATAAAAGATTTCGAATTCAAGTTTTGATAGTTTCAATAGGTTTCGTATGGTTATTTTGGACTTAGGCGTATGGCCAAATTTGAATTTGGAGGTTTCTAGGTTGTTTTGACGCTATTTGGTGGAAGTTGCAAAATTTAAAGGTTTGGAAGGTTCATAGGTTTGACCGGGAGTTGGCTTTGAGATTACCGGGTTCAGATTGTTGTTTGCATAGTTGAAAAAGGCTTGTTATATCATTTGTGACTTGTGTACAAGATTTAGGAATATTTAGAGTTGGTTAGATATGGTTCGGCATCAATCCTGAAAGTTGGAAGTTTGATTAGTTCATTAAGCTTGAATTGAGATATGATTTGTGGTTTTGATATTATTTTATGTGATTTGTGACCTCGAGTAGGTCCGTAGTATGTTTTGCGACTAATTTGTATGCTTGAACGGGGTCCCGAGGGGCTCGCGTGTGTTTTATATGAGTTCCAGATTATTTTAATCTTGTTTGGCAGTTTTGTTACTCGTATTTCGCACCTGTGGAGGATTGGCCGCAGGTGCGCTGTCGCATTTGTGGGATTTAGCTCGCTTATAGAAGAGGAATTGGTCCTGGAGATTGTCGCTTCTACACATGAGGGGGCATAGGTGCGAGGCCGCACATGCTGTGCTTTGTCCGTAGATACTCGTTTGAGACCTGAGATGAGAAGTCGCTTTTGAGTGGCTTGTGGCGCTAATGCAAAGGCGCTTCTACGAGAGTTTGTGAGCACCTGCGAAGTCGCAGATGCGAGACTGGTCCGACTTAGATTTGTTTGCAAATGCGAGGTCGCATGTGCGACGTTTTTTTTCGGAGATTCAGAATCACTAACAGCTTATTATATTCGACGGTTATCTTCATTAGGGAGATTTTTAAGGCGATTTTTATCCACTTAAATTGGGTTAGTGTTCTTGAATCGGATTAAATTATTATTCATGAGTCTATCTTTGATTTTGATATTTGATTGGTGAATCTACGAGAGTAAAATTGAGAATTTTGGTAAAACGTTTCCAAAGTAAAAAATGGAGATTTGAACCTCGATGGAGTTTTGACTGAAACTTGTACATTTATTCCCTTATTCAAATGGGTATTTGGGATTTATAAGGGTGCAGGCTCGGGTTTACTTTTTGGTTGATTTTAAGTATTTGATTAAAGGTTTGACATTTATCGTCTGGGTTTTCTTCATATGGCTTTGTTTGATATTATTGAGTTATTTGTGGTTGGATTCGAGCCGTTTAGAGGTTGATTCGCGCAAGAAGGCATTTTAAGAGTATTGATTTGGCTTGTTTGAGGTAAATGCCTTACCTAGCTTTGGTTGAGAGAATATTTTCTAATAATTGTTATTATTTGCTATGCAAGGGGTAATGTGTATATGAAGTGATGAGTGTATATACATGTACAATGGGTATTCATGCTCATGGTAGATGCTAGATTATTTTATTCTTTGTTTGATTGTGGGTTTTACTTGAATCTTTGTATTATTCGATTATTGACCACGATAGCACAACAATTCATGCTAGAGTAATGTTGAGACTATTGGTATCTTATTTTGAACATGATGAGCAAATCTTGAGATTTATGCTATGCTTGCCTTGGACGTAGATACACGTATGTTACGAACACTCATCCATACTTGTTCTTGTACTATGCATTGATTGGGATGTGTGCGCTCCATGATACACATGTGATCCATTGTATGACTACTTGAACATGATTGCTATAATTAATTTATCCATAGTCATGCTTTATATGTTGAACACCCATCCGCATTTTATTATTGTTATGTATTTTTGTATTTTACTGATAAAATTACGGGCTTATATCTTTGATGAAAATTTGTCATATTACTTTGCGATGATTATGGCACATGTGGATATATTGAGCAGATTGAATGGATGTTGCCATGGGGTTTTTGCCGTGCGATTGTTATTATTATTGCGCATGGGGGAAAAATAAAAATGGTGTGTTTCGTACTTGCCTATGTAGCGAAATGAGGGAGGTGATATGTGCATATGGTGAAATAAATGTGGCATTCATTAATCTTGTGTATGCGGCAAAATAAGCACGGCATTGTTCATGATATTATGTGATTGGTTGTGGGTGATTTTGTTGATGATGTGTACGTGTTGGTACGAGGATGACATTCTTGAATGTGCATGTTAATTCATTATGTTTGTCATGCATTTTACATAATTTTTGTGTTGCATATAACATGCTAATCGATGCCTATGTTATTATTCGATGATTTGGTTGTCAAGATGGATTTACCTATGTGAAACTGATATCTCATATTTTGTTGAGTTCTCGGTAGTGTATCTGATTGACGTGATAAGGAAGTTGTCATCATGCATTGATATATTTGAATTTTAAAAGGTTCGCTTTAACGTGTTATTTTGCAATTGATATGGAATCGGACCATGTTGGGCACACTTTTGCAGTCATGTATGAGTATTAAGCACACATATCATATGGTTCATACATCTTTATGAGCGGGGTTGGTGCAAGTTGTATTTGTTGAACATGTATATTTAGTAGAGTTTGTTTATTCCCCTATCCCACTTGTGCACCTTTACTGTTGATATTCACTATTCTGTAATTGTCTTTCTAGAATATTGTCTCTGTCGTATAGATGTTATTGCATTGCATAGGTTATGCGAAGTGAGACTATTTTGACTTAAAACCTCGTTATTGTTTCTCTGAGGTTAGGCGAGATGCTCACTAATTACATGGGGCCGCTTGTAATCAAACTACACTTTTGCTGCTTGCATGTAGATTCTAGATCTGAGTAGATGTGGAAGACGAGACCTGGCATTGGAGACGTACCAACGTACCATATTCATGTTACTTTTTGTTCATGATAGTTTAGGATTTCATTTCTGTTTATGTATACTTTAAAAAGATGTTGTATTTATTCTTCAAATCAACTTTGTAGATTTAAATTTTATTGGCTCATGACTTGTATTACTAGTCATTGGGATAGTTGTATCGACTTTATCTGTAGTTTTATTAATATTATTGATGATTTACTGCTATAGTAGTGATTTATATTGTTTAGCTTACCTAGCGGGTTGGGTTAGGTGCCATCATGACTTGGTGAGATTTCGGGTCCTGATAAGTTGGTATCAGAGCTCAAGGTTCGTAGGTTATACGACTCATAAGTAAATTCCTAGTAGAGTCTTGCTTATCGGTATGGTGACGTCCATATCTATCTTTGAGAGGCTACAGGGCATCTAGGAAAGTAACCTTCTTTCTTTGCTCATTGTGCGGCTATTTTTCTGTTTGAAGCCTAAATCTCTAGTTCCTTTCATTTGGGTTCGTGTGTGATGTTGAGTGCTATGTATCAGTTCTGCACTGATGGCCTATGATTTTACGGACCGGATGCGAAGGGCTTTGGCTGCTTGATTATCGTCTCGATGTGATGTACAATTTTTGGATGTGGACGTGTCGGGGGACCTTTCACTTGTTTGTTTTTGGGATAAAGCGGATTCTTATATCTTTTTGATTAGTGTATACTCGGGAAGATTAATTGATTGCATGAGTTGTTGTGATCATGGTAGAGTTATAGAGAAACATTGGTTGGAGGTGAAACAGGTGGGTTATCTCCTGTGAGAAGGTTTGAGGATGTGTGATTCTTATAAGGGATACTATGAAAAGTTCTTCTTTCTATCTAGTGGAATGTATGTGTTATGACTGAAGTTCAAATCACTTGATGAAGTTGCCTTGACTGTAACGAGGATGAGGGTTTACTTGGCAGATTATTTGGAGTGTTTATGACTAGTGTTACATGTGGTTGCAAAGTATCCAGCTAATTAATGGTGCGAGATTGGGAAAGCTACAAAGGAAGGGTATTGTGGGCTACATATGATGTGTCCTATGGCTTCAATCCAAGTGGGAGAATCTTCTATTGACGATTGGATCGCATGGTCACGTGTTATGTTAGTTTTGGACTATGGGATACTTGTTGATCAGTTAGACTTGAAGAAAAAGACTTTGAGGTTTACTCGAGCAATGAAATTGCTTGATGTATGTTGCATTGTACTCCCTGGGTATATAGGAGTCTTGGAATGATTCCGGTTGATATTCGTAGTGGATATAGTGTGCAAGGAAAAGGATTCGCTTGGTTACTTCTTTTTGGATATTCATGTGCTAGTGGAGCACCGGCCGTTCGGCGTGTATCAGTTGTGCATTAGAGATCGGAGCAAGGTGAATGGCTCTTGAGAAGGTTCTAATGAGTTCAAGATTTACATGTGGTATTTAAGGATTCTGAAATTTGTGTATGGCTAAGACCTGAAATTTGCATTGGATGGTGCCGAGAGTTGTAGTATTTTATATTATTATTGATTCTACTTTACATTATTAGAGAAATGAAAGAAACAACTCTGGATTCGCAGATGGTTACGTCAAAGTGGGCATTTCGGTTGGAGGTGCTATTGGGTACATGAGCGAAAACAAAGTGGTTTTGTGTATTAGGACGACATGGTTCATAGTGGAGTCACTTGGGGTGAGTTCTGATTGAGGGACATAGAATACTAGGAAGGAGATGTGTTACCTTGAGGGCAAGTCAAGAGAAATCTGAAGGAGTTGGTTAGCTTAGCAGCGGATTGGATTAGTATAGTAGTAGAAATGATCGATTTTATTGGTATGATAGAGCTTCACTTGTATTTTGCGGCAATACTTTTGGGTTTGGCAATTGGCATGACTTGATTGATTTAGAAGGAATTGGTTCTGATAATTTGATTATGTGCAAATGGGTTCTAAAGAGTTGTGATGGTTTGGCCACGACTTGCAGTTGATGAACTCTACAGACATGGGGAATTCGGTAGGTGATATGGATTTGATCTTCTGGATCGAGCAAAGTGGAAGGTATTTGGTTTATGGGATGTCCATCCTACTTGTGATTCAGAGTTGACAATGGGATTCTCGCATTTTCAGATAATAGCATGATAGATGCGGTACGCCGTGTTGAATTAAGAGTTGCAAGTACAAGTTTGTGGTATAATATCAAGGGGAAGGTCATGAGTTCGAGAAATCACAGATGATTTCAGATATTTAAGAGAATGCTGGCATTTTTTGGTATCTCCTGATAAAGGTGTGCGTATTAGGAGACACATTATGTTTTGACTTGTGGATGCTTGATTAGTTTTATGGTAATCGCCTAGTTGTTGGCTGTTGAGGTTCAGGTTTTGCTACGTGGTGCGAAAGATTTATATGACTATTTTTCTTGAGATGATTGTGTTTGAGCAACGTATCAATCATTTGAGCGGTGGAGTTGGGACTAGATATGAATATTCATGTATTCTTGGGGTTTGGAGACTGAATATTCTTAGAGTCATGCTATTCCTTGGTTGTGGAATTTGAAGATATGCTAAGAGTTAGACAGTTGATGGCATGAGTTATGGATAGGTTACTATGGACTTTTGGAAGGTTATTTACCTATTTTAGGATTATCAGAATTGATTTGAAGGCCCATTGGTAGCTTAATGAGAATGTGTATCCTACATCGGATCAGAATTGCTCACTCTTGCACATCGTTTACTATGAGTGTGTCATCGAATAGAACGGATGTTATCCGTGTCTAAATTTGTCCATATGTTTCTCTGTTATGCTACAATTGTTTTGTGAGACTTCTTGACTATTTACACACATGATGTTGCTCTGTTAGAGCCTTGTGGCGAGATTCGAGCGAGATGGCTATTGGGTGTTGAGTTGTGTATCGCGCCTTGGTTGTCATTTTCCTATATGTGGTATATTGTGCTATTTTTTTTCTCCATGGTTATAGTCATGCACTTTACCGGTTTTGCGTTGATACACATGTGGTGGTTAATTGTGAGCATTATGACTTGATGGGTATTCCATGTGAATCATTATGTTCTGATCGGGCTATGTGTTGCAAAGGGGTTTTGATAGGACATGATTCTTCGTTCTTACTTCATGGGCTTTGCTTCTCCCTTGTGAGATTAATTCATAGCATTGTGCTTTGGATTTTGGTTTTAAGGTTTATGGGATAATGTGGAAGAAAGAAGCTCCAGTCAGGATCGACTAATGGATTTATATGGATTGTGGTGACGTGGCATCACCCATGGGTATGCATGTGATAAGTTTATACAGTTATTATATTGCTTTGGAACGACTCTTGGCACGTTCAAGGATGGATGTATGTTTAAGTGGGGGAAGAACGTAATGACCAGACCGGTTGTTTTGAGCATTGATATTCCATTCGGTAACTTGAGAGTTTCTATTGATTCATATGATGTATTACCACTTACGTACATGCTGGTTCTAATTGTTGGGAAGTTCGGGATGGATTTGAAAGATTAAATCTCAATGGCCCATATAATGTCTACAACGTCATGGAAACTTTGAAAGAATTATGAAATGCTCTTCCAAAGAAGTACATGAGTGAAGACGCATGACTAACTAAGCTTGTGGTTACTAAATTTCTTAACATCAAAGTGGTTGACACCAAGTAGTGACAATTATTAAAAAGTTACCTCATTATGGAAGAATCTTATGGATTATCTAAAACACAAGTGTAAGAAGATAACACTTTAAGACCTTATTGATCGTCTAAGGATCAAAGAGAACAACAAGGCTATTAAAAAGAAGTCTCGTGAAAACTCAACAACAATGGGAGAAAATATTATTGAGGAAGCACCATCAAATAAGAAAAAGATAAAGAAGTTGTCTATACCAAATAATTACCCGAGCAAAAAGAAGTTCAAAGGTAATTGCCACAATAATGAAAATGTTGGATATAAGGTTGCAGACTACACCAGAGAGGAAAAAGAAAATGAGCCAAGCAAATATGGTTGAAAAGAATGAGGAGATGGAGGATTTATGTGCTATACTTTCTGAATGCAATTGGTTAAAGTTCCAAAGGAATAGTGGATTGATTCTGGAGCCACCTGCCATGTTTATGCTAACAAAGAGTTATTTTTCTTTTATACTTTCATAGGGCTCGACGAGACTATCTTCATGGGAAACTCTGCAACTGTCAAAATTGAATGAGTTGGAAAGATATTTTTGTTGATGACTTCGGAAAAAGTTTTGACTCTAAATAATGTTCTCCATGTCCATAAAATTTGCAAGAATTTACTATATACTGCATTTCTTGTCAAGAATGAATTTAAGTACATCTTTGTTTCTGATAAGGTTGTAATAAATAAGAATAATATGTATGTCAGAAAACATTACCTAATTGAAGGACTTTTTAAGATGAATGTAATTATTATTGATAAGAATAAATTTCAAGCTTCTTCTTCCTTATTTGAGTCAAATAACTTATGGCATACACGTTTAGGTCACACCAACTTCAAAACTATGCGAAAAATGATTAATTTCGAGCATTGCCTAAGTTTGAATACAATGAATATAAATGTCAAATTTGTGTGAAATACAAGTATATTAAACATCCTTATAAGTCATTTGAAATGAATTCAAATCCGTTAGACCTAATTCACACGGATATTTGTGACACGAAGTCAATACCATCCTGCGGTGGAAAGAATTACTCATAACTTTTATTGACGATAACATAAGATATTTCTATATTTACTTACTTACTATTAAATATAAAGCACTTAATTCATTCGAGTAATATAAACATAAAGTTGAAATGTAACTAAACAAAAAGATCAAAATGAGAAGAAGTGTTAAGATCGGTAAATATGAAAATCATTGAAGAAATATGTTTGGAATATAGCATTATTCACCAAATAACTGCCTCTTACTCGCCACAACCTAATGGAATTGCGGAAAGAAAGAATAGAATGTTAAAGGAGACGATGAATACTTTGTCGATAAGTTCTGGTTTATCAGATAACGTATTGGGGAAATCTATTCTTACAGCTAAGCAAATACTCAATCAAGTTACCCATAGTAAAAAATAATCCATTCCATATAAAAATGGAAAGGAAGAAAAGTCAACTTGAAATAATTAAAAATATAGAGGTGTTTAGATAAAGTGCAAGTTCCAAAACTCAAAATTGAAAATAAAATCAGACAATAAACTTGTAATGACCTGGCTGGTCGTTTAGAGATTTGTAGCCTCGTTCCCTCATTTTGTGCTTTACTGTTATTTTATGACTTACCGTGTTAGGTGGTTCGGGTTCGGAAGGATTTTGGAGTTAATTGGGACACTTAGTCTCATAATTAAAAAGCTAAGTTGGAAATATTTACTAGATATTGACTTATGTGTAAACGACCCTGAATTTGAATTTTGATGGTTCCGTTAGCTATGTTGGGTGATTTTCGACTTAAGAGTGTGTCCAGATTGTGATTTGGAGGTCCGTAGTGGAATTAGGCTTGAAATGGCGAAAGTTGAATTTTTTGAAAATTTGACTGGAGTGAAATTTTTGATATCGTGGTATGATTCTGGTTCTAGAAGTTAGAGTAGGTCTAGGTTGTCATCTGTGACTTGTGTGAAAAATTTGGGGTTAATCGGACGTGATTTAATAGGTTTCGGCGTTGGTTGCAGAAATTTGGAAATTCAAAGTTCATTAGGGTTGAATTCATGTGGGATTCGTGTTTTTGATGTTGTTTGAGGTGATTGAGGGTTCGATTAAGTTCGTATGATGTTTTGGGACTTGATGGTATGTTTGATTGAGGTACCGGGGTCCTCGGGTGAGTTTCGGATGGTTAGCGGATCGATTTTATAGTTGGCATGTTAGCTGATGTTTTCTGGTGACTCTGATTTGGTTTCCTCTTATGTGATCACATGGGAAGATCCGTGATCGCTTGGAAAGGTCTGCGATCACGTAGGCTAAGCTGAGCAGTGCATGATTTTTTTTACGTGTTTGTAAGCAGGGGGATGCGAACGCGTATGTGGAATGTTGTAGTTCGCGAACGCGTGTCTAAGGCTGCGTTCGCATAGAGTATTGGAGGCAGGAGATGGGGCCAGGAATTTGTAATTTGCGGTCGCATGGGGAAGGACGTGATTGCGTAGCTGGGAGGAGTCAGTTTTCCGCGATTGCGGTTGTGGTTAACGTTCGCGTAGAGTTAGTCTGAGGGGAAACATAATTGTACTTCGTGATTGCATGGAATGTTCCACGATCGCGATGAAGGCGTAACTTGGCAGAATATAAGTTTCTAAAATGAGGGTTTTGAGTTCATAACATAAAATTGATTTAGGAGCTCGGTAAAAGGCGATTTTTAGAGAGATTTTCACGTGGATGTTTGGGGTATGTGATTTCATTTCTAGTTTTGGTTAATTTCCATGATTAAGCCTTTGATTCCATCATTTGAATTGTGATTTGGGGTGGAAAATTAGGGAAAATGAAGAAAAGTTCTTAGGCTATATTTTGAGATTCGAGTATTGATTTTATTGTACTGGTTATGGCTAGATTCGGGTCATTTAGAGGTCGATTTGCGAGGCAAAGGTATATTGGAGTAGGGATTTTCTTGGAATGAGGTAAGTAACATTTCTAAACTTGGTTGTGAGGGTTCAAAACCCTGAAATATGTGTTATATGATTGGTGTTGAGGTGACGCACATGCCAAGTGACGGGCGTGCGGGCGTGCATCGTGAGAATTGTGACCAAGTCGATACCATGGCACTATATGGTGGACTTAACTTGTTGATGTTCGTGTTTTCAACATGTGATAAAGCAATTAAGTTGTTAATCAAGATAGAGATCATGTTTAGGCTACATGACGATACTGTTGGGACCCATAGTGGCCGTTTCTTGTTGTTGTCTTACTGATTTCATTGATATTTCGTACTCATTCATATTCTTTCATTTCATATCATATCTCAATATCAGTTGTTATTCATTGATACACCATATGATTTTTTCGGGCTAGTTTCATGGCATTGTGAGCCCATGAGAGAGTGACTGGGGAGAATGATGACTGAGTGAGGACGAGGGCCTGATTATGAGTGACATTTATGGGATCGGGCTGCATGGCGCATCGGTTATACTGATTTATGATAGCACTTGGGCTGAAGGATCCCCTTCGGAGTCTACACACACCCCCAGTGAGCGCGGTTGATTATATTGAGGGATGGATCTTCCTTGGACATGGATCTTGTCTGAAGCATTTATATACCTGGGGATGGATCTTCCTCCCAGGTTGGATTGGCCCTACTCAGTACTTGGTGACCGATGGTCAGTTGATGTATACATTCCGCGATGGATCTTCCCTAGGCCAGATTGAAACAATACTGAGTGATTGAGCATTTGAGAGTGTGAGCATATGAGGCGGTCAAGATGGTGCAGTACATACAACATGTGCATTGGCATGTAGAAGCAGATGAGTTATATTCTTTATATCATTCAGATTTGATCTATCTTACTGTATTTATGAGTTTAACTGTTGAACTTGAAATCATGCCTATGTTTCTGCACTGTTATTTCTATAATGAACAGTACTGGTTGAGTTCATCACTACTTTCAGTACAAAATTTGGATTTGTTACATATTGAGTTGGTTCTACTCACGTTGCACCCTACACCCCGTGTGCAGATCCAAGTGCTTCCGGTCACGGCAGCTGCTGAGTAGTCAGGATCTCAGGAGATTATCGAGGTAGCTGCATGGCGTTCACATACCTTGACTCTCCTTCATTATCTTTACATGTATTTCAGTTTTCTACTCTTTATACATTGTATTAGACTATCCTCTGTTGTAGATACTCATGTAATCGGTGACATCCCTGTTTGGGAGAGATTGTATTGGGTTGCGTATTTATTTATGTTTTCAAAAGGTTTTCCTTAAATATTAACTACTTCCGTAATTTTTCAAAGCTTTTGGTTATATTGAAATAGTTGAGTAATTGGTTTTCCTAGTTCCACGATAGGCGCCATCACAACGGTTCGTTTTGGGTCGTGACAAAACTGTAGATTGTGTTTTAATAGGATATTGACCAATAGTAAGACATATCATTTTCTTGTTCTTTAATTAGGTAATTCCCATATTCACATGAATGCGGTGATAGTATCAATTAATGCTAAGTTTATTGAAAATATTTATCCTAACAAAAATATGAGTCGTCGAGTGAAAAATCTTGGCAATCTCTGGAATAAGTAAAGGAACTTCCTAATGAGAAAAATCCAGGACGCAGTAAATGTCAATGGACAACTATATACCAGATTTTTTGAAATTTTTGTTGGAAAATGAGCGTCAACTTTAAAGAAATCATGTCTTCCTCGAAAGTACAATATTAGAAAGAGGCAGTCAATAGTGAGATAAAATTCATATTAAATAATTATACTTGAGAATTGGTTGATCTACCTCGGGGAACAAACCTTTGGTTTCTTAATAAATTTTAAAAGGTAATAAAAGCTTATGGTGCTATTGATAAATATAAGGCAAGAGTTACTATCAAAGGGTATAGACAATGATCATATCTTGATTATTTTGATATTTACTCGGTAGTAATGTGCATTATATCCATCATGGCATTAATATCATTGGTCGTCGTGCATGGTCTTGAGAATCATGAAATAGATATAAAAACAATCTTTTTAAATATAGATTTGGAACAAGAAATTTATATGGAACAACCCAAAAGGTTTGAGGTTCCTATAAAAGAAAAAATGATGTGCCGTATTAAGCCACATTAGGGACGAAAGCTGTCATGATTAAAATTCCAAACAAGTCGTGATGACACCTAAGTCAACCCGCTGTGTTTCAATACTAAAAATGATCAATACAATAAATAAGAATACATAAGTTAACTCAAATAATCTCAAGAACTAGGGGTACAAATCATGGACAACTAAGATTTGTGTTACAATATTGGCAAGAAGGATTACATCATCAGTTTTAAAGTTATATAAATAGTAATAAAAGTCCTATACTACCATGAATAAGATGATAGTAGATGGCTGGAATGTTGTAATCTCCAATGCTCGCCCTTAAACTTTGCAGCTTTTTAGCTCCAAATATCTGCACACAAGGTGTAGAAGTGTTGTATAAGTGCAAACAATTCCATGTACTCAATAAGTATCTTGACTAACCTCGGTGAAATAGTGGCGAGGTTTTTGAGTTAAAAGATACTCACTTACATACCTTTGTAGTTTATAAGTATTGAAATAACAAGAGAGGGAAATACTAAACGAATTCAAATAAAGAAGTAATAACCACGTTTCTCAAACCTCGGCCCGAGAAGCAACAACTGGCTGAACTGGTAACACCCCTGGTGTCTAATAACCCTGTAGCTGCTCTAGTGTAAGCGTGGCGAGACTCTGGCTCCTCCACCAGCCTATGAGGTAGCCGGTGCAACTGGTATGGTACCAGCCTGATCATAGATTGTGCACATGCCTAAGATCTGGGCCAAGGCCTCTTGAAGACAAGATATAACAATAGGTACCACATATGTTTGAGTTGGTCCCGTCGGCTTAACAGTACCGGAACCTACTCCTCCACTAGAGAAACTAGTGGCTTCAAGGGTGCTTCTCTAACTGTAATGCGAACTCCACCTCAGCCTCTACCTCAGTACCTGCATCTTGTAGCGCTGAATGATGGTAATGGTGCATGTCTGCCCGACCCGACTGAACGTACCATCTATGAGAGAATAGACGAGTAAAGGTTCAAACTATGAAATAAACAAATCCGCACGAAAAGAATGTGATGATAGGCTATAATCTCATATTTTAGTTGATTATTGCATTCCAATTTAATGCACTTTAGTTGAGTTTGATCTTTAATCGCTAGTGTTTTGCACTAATTATGTGTTTTATGCCTTGTAGGATTGATTTTGAGCTATGTAGATGTTATATAATGAATTCAAGTGATTTGGAGCGTTGAAGTCTAAGTAAAAGCCCCATAAATTAAGCCGGGATCGTGTTTGGGGATCAACAGATGATAGTTTAGAACGACGAAGAATCGAGCAAGCATACTGCGCAGTGTCCTGTAAAATGCACATAACGTTTCGTTCAGAATTTTGTTTGGGATCTACACTATATTGTTGGAAACCTTATTCAAAGGGCTACAACTTTTATGCATTACGTGTTTTCAAAATCCCAACAGAACAGGGTGAAATGTGTGGAAAGTGCGTGGGCATATTGACCGTGCCTATGGGGCAAAACAGTGTGAAAAGTGCGCGGGCACACTTCCAGGTGCGCGGCCGCGCACGTCCTATACAGGAATAGTGTCCTAGTGTCCTTTTTTGCATAGGATAAGGTATATGTGTTTGGGCCAGACCTTACTTGTTATATATACATGAAAGAACGGTAGTTTTGGGACTTTTGACACATCTAGATCTAAGTAAGCCAAGGAGGAGGTTGAGAAGCAAAAGCTCAAGGATTTCATCATTCAATCCTCACTCAAGACAAGGGTTTGGATTGTTTTATATTTTTTCTTTAACATAAACATTGTCATGATGAATTACTCCATATCCATAGAGTAGTTCTCTTTAGCGTTTGATGGATTTGGTGTAGTGATACTTGTTTGTGGATAATTAAATTTAGTTTTTATGTATTGAATCGTTTTGGATGTTTTAATCATGGATTCAATATTCACTAGTCATGTAATCGAGAGAGGCATAACTTGTGATATTTTTGTTTTATATTTTCTTGGTTGAATTCATTAATTAATTTTAGTAATTGAAAGAGGCTAGTTGAAATGTTGATTAAACTAAGTTAGGAGGATAATCGAAGAGGTTCTCCTAAAGACCAATCCACTACAAATTCTTGCATATCTTCACGTACTTAGAATTGGTTCATCTTGTGAGATTGAGACATAATCGAGAGAGGAGTTTCCACTAATAAGTTGAACTAATAACCAAGTGAATTCGAGAGGCTCACATGAACATTAGAAGTGAATTATCTAGCATATTGTGTGTGTTTTACGCTCGTCAAATTTTGGCATTGTTGCCGGGGATTGGCTATTAATAGTGTTTGAAATAGTTTGTAGTGCTAATTCAGGAATTAGGTTTTAGATTTTTCTTTTCTTTTTCCTTTTCTATTTTATGTTCTTCATCAATTAACTTCTTTTTAAGATTTGTTTTGTAGTTCGTTATAAGTTGGAGAATATACTATAGATATTGAACTCTAAAAGTTGTGAAGATGGAGTGCAACCAGCCTAAGAAAATGGTTGAAGAGTTAGCAGATGAATATTATCAGTGATTTTCTATGTGTTTTAAATGCGGTGAAAATAATCTATGGGTTGGCTGTCAAGCGAGTATGTGTTCCTCCTATGGTTCGTATTTTGAACAGTCTCACTCTATTTAAACTCCGTACATGTATGAGGATTCATATGGGCACAAACTTGACTCTGGTTGGGATGAATACCCTTGTTATAAATGGAATGGAAGCGAAATGATACAACCACCTCAAAGGGGAATGGTAGTTAGGAAGAGCTTGTGTATAAGTTCATAAATAAGTCGGTAGAGAAATTTACACAAGATGATGAAGCCATGAACAACCTAACAACACAAGTGAGTCAATTGGTAAGCACATTGTAAGGAAGCTGATTTGTTGTGATGGTGAATATATGGAGGAGATACCCTGTGGGAATGAGCCTACACAAGAGGATGAGCATCCACAAAAAGATCTTTTCACTGTTAAAGATGACTCTGATTCAATTAAGATGATCGAAAATAAGGTTGTGGTTGAGTGTGAAGCAATGGAAGAAGAGTTCAAACCCCCATCCACCTTTCCACATCTGCAACATGTAGTAGAAAAGAATGAGAAACAAATGGTCTTGGATATACCAGAAGAATATTCACTTGACCTTTCGTCTTTGTTTTCTTATTCTAACCTTGATCATGTGGATTTTATTTTTGGGTATTTATAGGAATATATATGGATTGATCCTGTGAAAGAATGCAGAAACAAGTTAAGGATCATCATGAACGAGAAATTCACCGCTCAAGATGAGGACAAGAAAGAAAGAAAAGAGCGGTTCACCCTGGTATCCGTAGAAGAATCGAGCTTAATGAGCTCCATAAAGAATCACAAGGAGCGAAAACGAGGAATGAATTCAGAATTAGGGGTGGAGTACATAATTTCTCGGAAAACAAGAAAATCCAGGGAAGTTTTCTTAACCTTATACTTTTTAATTATGTGTCATGGGGACATACCACAACTTAAAGTGTGGGGTTGGGGTATCTTTGTATGATGTATGTATGTTTGTTTAGTTTTTGTTTTTGTCAGTTTTAGTAGTATAGATAAGAAAAAAATTTACAACCCATAAAAATTTAAAATTTTCATCTTTTCTCGAGGATGGATATCATTCGACGGGTTTCTTGAGGGATTAAAGTCAAAAGAAAAATGCAAAAAGATTTTCTTTTCTTAGGTAGTATATTAATTCCCCCTTGATTTTTCTTTGGGCCGCGATTCTTTTCAAAGAATTTTGTTTGAACCAGATGTAGTTAGCTTTTATTTTTGTTAGAAGTAACAAACCTAGTGATATGATTTGAATTGAAACGATTTCTCTTGACTTGGTTATGCCTTGACAATAGTAAGTGCTTTAGTTGCGACGCGTAGCCTCAGATTTTGAATCTTGGATAAATTCCTTAATTTGTATGATCTTAACTTTGCTTAATTGTTTTGACTAGAGTGTCTTGACGAGGCCAATCCTGAGTGAGTCATGTGTGTGTGAAATTTTTGTGTTATTCTGTGCATTGTATTTGATGTTTAGAATGTGCCTCGTGTGTTTGCAAAGCAAAATAGTAGTCTTGTTTATTCTTGCAAGTGATATAGGCTTTAAGCTATAATCACATCTCCTACAAACCTACAATGACTTCTCCTTATTAGCTGCCATGACCTCACTTATTACCAGCTGATTTTCCATAAGATCATATTGCACTAACCATAAAACATCCCAATTAGCAACTCAAATGCGCATTCAACCTTGTGATAGTCGTGCCATATTCCTCAAGTGATCTAAGTCACATCGTAATATATATATTCCACTGGCTAGAAGGTAAAATTCTTTATAGGAGCCTCATCAAATAATTATCTCGGATGCTTAGCCTCATATCCACATCTTTCTCTTACCTCCCCATGGTATAACCACTATGTAATCAATCAATCTTCTAAGTCTACACAAATCCACAGGTTGTAATAATCTGTTTCATTGCACCAATAAACAATAAAAGAATCTATCAACACGTCCAAAACATAAGACTCTATTGTACACCAAGAAGATAATCAAGCATTTTGGTTCCCTTAGTTTTTTAAGCAAACCCCTGTCATCACCTTCGAACTTTCTAAGGGGTCGTTTGGTAGGTATAAGAAGGTATAGTGTTGGTATAAAAATTTAATTCAACCTTAATACTTTGTTTGGTTAGCAAACTTTGTATATGTTATCTCGGAATTAAAATTAGTTCTGGGATAACTTATACCTTGTAGAGGGTGGGGTAATTAGTGCCAGGATAACTTATACCTTCTTCTTAGAAATTATGCAATTGTCATTTTTAATACAACATACCAAACAGTGGATAAAAAACAACACCAGAATAACTAATCCCAGCTAACTTATCCCGCCATAAACTGTATTCAAACCAAACGACCCCTAAATGTAAGAAGTCATTACCAAAACAAAATTCACAGACTTGGTCAATTGTCCACAATGACCCCAATAGCATCAAGCTTCCTCAAAGTCTCTGGCTACCTTAACAAAAAGTCCATAATGATACGCTCGCACCTCTAGTACAACCATTTTTCGAAGCAGACCACCCGATCCTCGATGCTCCTACTTGACTTTCTGTCAATTCATACACTACGAGACATGTCCAACAATGTCCTTTTCATCCCGCACCACCAATAATGCTACCCTAAAATCACGGTACATCTCTATAGCACCCTGATAAATAGAATACCACAAACTATGAGCCTCTTTAAGGATCAACTCCCTCGAACCATCAATATTAGGAACACAACTTTTACCCTAAAGCCGCAATACACCATCATCACTAAGGACCGCCTCCTTATCACCTCCCTCACAATAACATGTCCTTAAGAATAAGCCAATATGATTCTACATACTAACGAGCCTTAATAAGCTCAAACAAGGATGAATGCACAATAGCACAAACAAGACTCTAATAAGATCGAAAATATACAATTTTGCAGATCTATCGGCCAAAGTCTGAACATCCACGGCCCAAATACCTCTCCTTAGTTGGAATAAATAGCAAAATACCCATACTCCTTGTTTCCTCACATTTAAATCCTCCTGCCTGAACAAATGTTGAAGACTTTGATGATCAGTATGACCCTCACATGACACACCATGCAAGAAATGCCTCCAAATCTTTGTACATGTATAATAGCTGCTAACTTCAAATCATGTACCGCAAACTCTTCTCATAGGACTTCAACTATCGTGCCACACAAGCAATCACTCTACTATTTTGCATTAACACCACGCCAAGGCCAATGCATGAAGCATCACAATACACTGTGTAAAGCCTGAACTTGTGGGCAACACCAACACTTGGACTTTAATAGATGAAAACCCCTCTATAAAGAGACGATAGTAGTATGCCCTCGTAACACAAGGGGAAAACATCATGCACCGCTCTATATCATGATTATAACTCGCTAGTTCCCAACTGATATCGAGCACTCAACATCGCATACAAATGAATAGAAAGAAACTGAGGATATATGCTTAAAGATGAAATAAATTCACACGATAAGGAATCAAGAAAGAGAAAGTTCCTAAAGCACTATAGCCTCTCGCGGATAGATACTAATGTTTCGGTAATGATCCATAATACTCTACTAGGCCTGCTCCTAATTATGAGACTCTTAAAATCTAGAGCTTCGATACCAACTTGTCACGACCCCAAATCACACCATAGGTCATGATGGCACCTTACCTGCTTGCAAAGCAAGCCAAGAATAATCAACAACAATAACATCTATCTGGAAATAATATACATAGACGGATATAAATGAGTAGGGAAGGGGGACTCTATGTGCTACGGACCGGATCAAGCATAGTAGATCACCACAAAGTATGCAATAAAATACTCCTACCCAGCTCAATGGGTGCCACTAATATCAGTCTCATAACTTGCATACAAATATGCAAAAGTGTAATATTATTACAAAACCACGACTAAGTAAGTATCAAGTCTAGCCTCGAAGAAGTAGTGGCGAGGGATCAACATCAACACTTACTAACAACTCAATAAGTATAAGAAACATAATTAGACATAGTAAATCTGGAATTTGGACATGTTTTTCAAACAAAGTGATATAGCACAATATAAGTTATCTCAATTCTTCTCATAATAATGATATGAGTAAGTTAATATTCATATATATTTTAGAGTTGCTGCACAAGTCGAGGCTACCAATGCATACTCATGAACCAATACCAAATCTCAATGCACAATTCAATATTTTAAATATAATTAAGAGCTACTACACGAGTCAAAGATACCAATACATGCTCATGATTCAATACCAAGACCTCCCTGCACAAATCCATATCCTATACTTGCCAAGTATCCAAACTAGCACCAATCTAGGTGTCTGCGCTCCCTGGGCCCAAAGTAACATGGGTAATCACCTGATCTCTGCCAAACCAGCAACTCCTCAATAAGCTTTGGGTGGTCTGAACCACCCCGAATCATGCTTGAGTCCCTCGGGACCCATATGATCATAGCAACAAGTCCCAATACCTTATAAATGCTCGAACATGACAACAATCTCAAAATCAATAATTGAAGATCAAAATCTATCTCTTAACTTTCAAACGTTCTAAGTTTGCCGAATGCATTCAGATCACACTTAGACATATCGGATTATAATCAAACTTTTAACACAAGTTCCAATCAACTAAGTGAACATATTCAAGGTCTCCAAACCATAATCAGAGTCCGATAATATCAAAGCCAACTTCGATCTAACTTGATAACTCTCCATTTCTTCAAGTTGTCAACTTTCGACAAATAGAGTCAAATCCTTCTAGGAATTTACGAATCCGAATTCGAACATACACCCAAATCCAAAATCACCATAAGAATCTATTGAAATCATCAAATCTCGATTCTGAGTTTACTCAAAAATTGAAACCTTGGTCAGCTCTTCCAACTTTAAGCTTCTAAATTGGAAATTACTCTTCCAAACCATCCCCGAACATCTCTGATGTCAAAACCAGCCATACAAGTAAGTTATAATGCATCATATGAAGCTAATCAAGGTCTCAATCAATCAAACAGAATGCTAGATCTCAAAATGACTGATCAGATCGTTAAAGTATCTCAATTAGCAAATGCCAATCCAAAGCTAGTGTCAAATTAAAAAAATTCATATGCTGCATTTTATTAAACTTGAATTTCCTTTGGTAACAATATTGACAAGAACAAGCACTTTTTTGATCTCCCGACATATCATGGTTAGAGCGATTTAAAGTAGCATGGTGTGAATCTCACATCTTGGACTAACATCCCACTATGGCTGCAGTGTGCTTCTATTAACATGATCCTGAGTATTAATTCCAAAAGGAGATTCAAAATTTTTATAGTTATTGTGAAATCCCATTCTCCATATATACATGTTGTATGGTTTCACGTTTTGGTTCTGCACAACAATTGCATCAGGAGACAATTTGATTTCCAAAATTTCCGACTACCGCATCAAAAAGAAGTTTACCTTCTATCATTCTCTAAGCTAGAAAGGAGGCCGTAAATGAGATTTTGTTATGACAAATGTTGTTGATCTCTGTTGCCTATAACAAAAAAGTGATCTCTCTATCTTTTCTCTCCGAAAAACTTTTAACGGCTTAACTATAACGAGCTTTAAGCATGAACCTATCAAATTTAAGAGCCATATGAGTCAGGTGCTAGAGAAATAAAGTAGAGATTATAGGAAAGCAAATTATCTTCTCGGAGAAGGGGTTCGCTCCCAAGTCAAAATAATAAGCAAACACTCAAAGTTAGAGCAAGGGATCACCTAATGAATGGACGAGCTCAAAAAGGGAGGAAGGCAAGAATTATGCATTTAGAGAAATGACAGTCTGAATCTTATTTTAACAACGAGAATAACTGACTAAGTCATGCCACTAACTTGCATGCTCTGAGGGAAGGAGTATAGGGACGGCGCCACACAGGGGCGTCCAGAACATCAAAACACTCCTTCAGATGAGATGAACCCAATAATAGATGGAATTTCTTCAAAATCTATTTATGCTAACACGTATTACCAGAATTCTAAGAATCAGTCATTGCTAGGCATACCACCTATAATGGGATGCCCACTATCATCTTTAAAGCGACATATTACTATGGTATGGAGGAAAGGGAATGAATGCGAAAAATTATCGAAAGATTCCTGCAACCATGACCATAAATCGATTGTCTTAGGTCAAGATTAAGGGAGAAAATTCCAATGACGGGTCTGTGAAAATTGGGGTATATGATAATTAATATCGTATTTACTAACTTCACAACTGATAAATACTTCAAATTTATATGGTTTATTAGATTTAAGGGAAATATATGTGGCTTCTAAGTTGGTCACCTGACTTCAAACCAGAGGAGGACATCCCAATTGCTCTAGTATGGTTTCTTTCGCTTGGCTTTCCTTTTTATATGCGTACCTGGCACTATTTCAGTTAGTACTAGGGGTATGCATTCGATTTATCGATTCGATTTTGACCCTTATCGATAATTACTTATCGAT
>MDKI01115389.1:0-40740 GCA_005239505.1 Nicotiana paniculata | reverse complement strand
GTTGTTCATTTTACAAGCCCTGCTTACACGCGCTTTATCGGGGAAAAACATCCCCTTTGCAAGTACCGTTGGTCTAGACTCATCCCACATTTCTGCCCGGATTTCATCAAAATCCCTTATGAGAGCTTCCACATCCCACACGCTTGGAAAATTATCAATGTAAGGAATCTCTCTTGAATGAAACGGCACTTCAGACTCGTACACTCTTCGTCTAGGTGGGGGTCTTTTCAAATCTGGTCCTTCCCCCTCAATCTCATCATCACCATCCTCACGAGAAAGGGTGTCTCGTCTCCGGATTCATCGGCATTGTTGTCGTAATCACTATTATGTTCCTCACTCTATGCATCAGCCAGATCTCGCTGTAATACTTCATTTTCAGGCAATTGAGTGAGTACGTGTGGTTCAACTTGCTCGTTTTCACTGCACAACCAAAAAAAATATAAGCTACTGAAATTAATAAATACTTTTCATATAGCTATATAACTTGACTTCCAAGTTGTAATGTGATGAAATTCCATGATGGACGTTTTCAATTGGGTGATGACTACCGAATGGGCCACTTGTAAAATTCATATCCGGCCGGTACCCCCGATTCAATATATGAGCGTTAATACAAATTCAATACAATAAAAATATACATAATTAACAGAAATCACATCATAAATTTACCACTCGTCTTGTGAATATTGGAAAGAAAGATAGAAATTATTTTCTGCCTCCTCATTCCCCGGCGGTGATAAGTTTAAATCAAAGAAAAGTCTTTCATCCGGAACCTGTCCGGCAAAAACTGCTCCAGAATAACCACCCGATGACTGTGGGGCATCTCTACTACGCACAACCTCATTTTTTGGAACGTCTACAACCTTCACGTACATCTCCAACATTGTGATTAAAAGAAATCCCCGGCATTCATCTGGAGTCCTCAAAAAATCACTCAAAGTTTCATCATCGTCGATGTTAAACTCCGAGTAAAAAGCAACCCCTTGCGGAGTGACGGAATACGGATATCGTCCGGTTACTTTAAGTAACACTGAATGTTTGCTCGCACCCATTTTCTTGCATAACAACGATATCAATTTATCGTACTCACCACTCACCATCTTTTGATTTGCAAATCACTCAAGAGGAACTTGTATTTGCAGGTTCATCAACCACCATTGAAGCCGAAATGAGAATAAAAATACACAATGACACTAATTGTAGATGTATTTATATGTATTCGAATCCGCATAATTTGATTTTTAGTTCTACAGTGGTTTTCTCTTCTTGTATAAAGATGTATCTATATGTATTCGATAAGGCATATGCTGATTTTTATTTTGTATAATGAATTTTGACTGTTGTATTTAGATGTATTTATATGTATTTGAGTTATTTTAGATATACTGTTAGTTTAATCATTTTGATGTTATTCATCAATTAGTTATGCACTCAATCTAATTGTATTCATATTTATTTTCAACCTAACTGTATCCATCTTTATTTAAAACAACAATGTACTAAAATACTCTCAATACAAATAAAAAAATCAATGAATACGACCAATTAAATATACTCAATAAAGCAGTAATACCATATATTAGGAATAACTAAAATATTTTGAATACAAAAATAAACTTGAATACATTGAACACAACTGTTAGGTACAACAGAATACAAGCACTAGGTTATTATGAAATATGCAGACAACTGGTTACTATTACAGGTTGTATCCGGCATAAATACATGATGTATTCATATATAGAAAATTGAATTTCAAAATATTTTTGTAGATACTTGTATCAATTATGAGCAGAACCTCAAATAAGTGAGGAAAAAAAAAATTCGAGTTGTATCAGAAAAAAAGAGGGACTGAAACTCTGAAAAATGCTCTATTTTTTAGTGTTTAGCGTCTTATAAATCTTCTCATTAATTATATTGATAATGTTGTTTGTTATAATTGATATATGTGAGTTATATTAGGAGTGTATCCCGTTAATTAGCAGCTTTCCGTTATTAAAAAACTGGAGAGACCTATTATTACGTTGTATTCATGAATACATCGTATGTATACATGTGAATACAACGGCTGACAGCTGGACTGCCCTATTTTTTAGCTGATTTTTGCTACTGTATTCATAAATACAGTGGCTCGAATACATCGAATACATTACCATAACAATTGAAAGGTAGCTACAGAAAGTAATTATGTATATGGTGATATATGAAGTTAATAGCCACTAAACAATAGTCATTTCTAAAAATTCTACTTCATTAAAATGCGTGATTATATCGTTTGTCGATAAAAAAAATTCCCCTTTTCAAAAAAAAATCAAAAATATGTTTGTCTATGAAATTTTGCAAGCATTTGAGAATTTTTCGAAAATGTGCATTTCAAAATTTTTAGGACAATACTGCAACTAGGGGTGTTCATGGTTCAGTTTGGATCGATTTTTTCCTAAAAAGACTCAAACCAAGTAAGCCATTTTTTTAAAATATTGGAACCAAACCAAAGCAATTGAGTCGTTTTTTCATCATTTCGGTTTATGTCTATTTTTGTCGATTTTTCGGTTTCGATTATTTATCATTTTTTTAAAATATAGGACATACACTACCAAACATATATTCCGTCGATTATATTTTTAACGTTGTTTACCCTAAAATTTGGATAACAATTAAACTTATATTGTGGTTTTATGGATATGTGATTTCGTCCAATACCAGTTGATAAACGATAAAATAAATAAATGAATAAGATTGTGAAATAAATCAAACCAGTGTGTAAGCAAAGCCTTGACCTCGAATTGAAGTAACCTCGAAGTGATATAGTAAGAACAGTGTCACGACCCAAATTTTCCTCAGTTGGGTATCGTGATTGCACCTAGTCTTACGGACTAGGTAAGCCTAATAGTTCCATTGAAAAACAACTATAATAAAGGAATTTTAACAGTTTCGAAATAGAAATCGTGACAGAGTTTACAATTTTCTAAAATCCGGTAAATACAAGTCATAAGCTCTACGACATCTTTCAACCGAATATAAATACAACTATCTAGAAATAATAAGTACAGTTGACATAAACATGAAGGTGACTCTTAAGCTTGCGAACGCAGCAGCAAGTTTACCTTGAGTCTCCTCATCAACAATCCATGCAACTAAGAATAACAATAACCTGGATCTACACACATAAATGCGCAAAAGTGTAGTATGAGCACACCACAGCGGTGCCAGTAAGTATCAAGACTAACCTCGGTGAAGTAGTGACGAGGACTAGTCAAGACATCACTGGTTTGATAAGTAAAAAGACATAAATGTACCAATGACCGAAACATAATATCTATCTAAAGATTTTTTGATATAAATAACGGTACGATCAAATAATACGGAAGAAAATTCAATAATTACGATCAACAGACAACATAATAGAAATACGCAAAGAGAATGGAATGAATGCAAGCCAAATGTCGGTAACCACAACCCAATAAAACACTAGCAACTCAGCACTGCATCAATTTATTCACGTCAGGCCTTAGCCAATAAACTCAATAAAATTGGTCAAACCTTCGAGTGAAAGCCTTTAAATCGTGAGTTTACTTCGAAAGCTTTAAAGATATAATCATTTAGAAATAGAGAAATTTCTTCTTTGAAACAAATGTATATTTATATATTTTTATAAAGATAAATCTTTAAAACATAGTCTCTTCAAAATACGTGATGCTCAAATATACTTTTCCAAATACTGCTCTTTCAAATATAATCAAAATACGTGGTGTTAAAATATACTTTCCAAAATACTGCTCTTTCAAATATCATTTTTCTGCAAGACAAATACTTTTCAAATATACTTTCGAAATAGAAGTCCTTCAGACATAACTTTTCCTGGAGATAATTTCTTTTCAGCTATACTTTTCAACACACACACACACACACACAATATATATATACATATATATATCTTTCGATCCAAATCTCCTCAATGATAAAACCACCGGAACTCAGTATGCAACTCAGAATTTGTCATGCAATGCAGTACAGGGGGAAAGCTCCCGGAATCTCGTCCGTAGTCCCAATTTAAATATGCGATGCAGTACAGGGGGGAAAGCTCTCGGATCTCCGTCCGTAGTCCCAATTTAAATATTCAATGCAGTATAGGGGAAAGCTCCCGGATCTCGGTCCGTAGTCCCAATTTAAATATGCAATGCAGCCACTGAGGAAAACAACCAGAATGCGACATAAACAACATATATTGCCACAACCGGCAAAAGCAAACAAGACCGAATGCAAAGTGCGATGAGCAAATCAATACAAGACTAAAGTCAAAAAAATAGTAAAAACTCACTCATAAGAAGTAGCTACCGAAAGAAATGCCAAGCACAATGAGAAAGCAGCATAACGAGGGGAAAACAAGGCAAATATAGCAACGATTATATATATTCAAGTTCGCAACCAAGAACCAAATCATCCCGGCAAGGGAATCAGCTATAACCAATCTCACTTAGACAATTAGCTTCATCGAATAAACTCAGTTTGAACAAATGCTCAGTAAATAGGCAGCATCAAAGAAATACCATCAACATGGGCGGTCATCGATTAAACCTAAGTAGTACTTAAGGGAAAAATCATTTAAATCACAATGTACGACTCACGGACATGCTTGACCAACGTATAGATATTCCAATTACTTGTTAGACAATTATAGGGCGAGATTATACTAGTTATTGTCACATAGGCAGCATATGAAGAAAGATATAGTATAACAGTAGGACACAAAGTCTTCATTTAAGTCAATTAAGATCATATAAGAAACAAGGAATGCTAGGCAAGTACTTATAATTTGAGAAGGAAGAGCTGAAACTAGAAATCAGGAATCCAGATATAACAATTTCAATTCTTACACGGGGAACATAAGGACCTAAAATCCCTAAAGGGCAATCTATTTGCAAATAAGTCCGAGTACGCAATCGTCACCTTGCGTACGCGAACTACAAACAACATAGAAGACTTAATCCTAAGGGGTAGTTCCCCCACACAAGGTTAGATAAGATATTTACCTCAAAGATGACAACCCAGTACTCAAAAATAGACTTCTCGGGCGATAAGGCCTCCGGACGGCTCAAAATCAACTAAAACAACTTCAAAATACATATATAACTTATAAGGAACTATTCCGAATAATAAAGTCACAATATTTTACAATATTATAAAAATCGACCCAAAAGTCGACCCCCGGCCCTGCACCTCAAAACCCGACAAATTTTACAAATTCCGATTATGTCACGACCCATTTTCGGAGTCGTGATGGCGCCTGTCGTGGAACCAGGCAAGCCACCCATTTTATCTAACTAAATACAATTTCCAATAAAATATCCTTCTTAACAAGTTTGTGGATAAAAATAATAATAAATCAAAATTTGGAAACCAGTTTATGAAATTCAAAACCCAAATCCTACAAACCCAGGATCCAGTGTCACAGTCATGAGCTGCTAATACTTAATACAACCAAAAAGAAATGACCAACATAGTCTGAAAATAAATACGACGGTAGAAAAGGAAGAGAAGACGAGATCACGGTCGCCAGCTGATACCACGTCAACTCTGATGAAACTGCTGCTACTCACTGACCAGAGCTGAATCCCGTTGTACCTGGATCTACACACACAAGGTTTAGGTGGTAACGTGAGTACACCAACTCAGTAGTAACGAAACCAAACTACGGGCTGAGAGGTAGTGACGGACTAAACCTCTGATAATTCGAACAACAGTATATAACTCAGACATGACAGTAATATATCAGGAAATAAACACGAAGCATCAGCATATGTCTGTATTTCTGCATCCTAGCATGAATTCATATAGAATAAAGAATGATGTACACTCAGTAATAAAACTCATTAGGTGGTCCACTCAGTACTAGACTACAGCCTCCCGGCCTAGGGAAGTCCATCCCGGATATTACATAAACACAAGTGAATGTCACCTAGTACTGAGGAAAAAGGCCGATCCAGCCGCCACGGAGAAGATCCATCTCCGGATCATAATACCCACGGAGGAAATCCATCTCCAGAACATAAGACCCACGGAGAAAATCCATCTCCGGAACATAATACTCGGACAAGATCCATGTCCAGGTAAATCCATCCCTCAATATCTGTGCGCTCACTGGGGCTGTAAAGACTCCGGAGGGGCTCCTTTCAGCCCAAGCGCTATATCAAGCCAACGAAGGCATGATTCCAGGGTCGCTGCGGTGTGCAGTCCGACCTCATAACTGTCTCAAAACCAGGCTCCAGGCCTCACTCAGTCAGTACCTTCCAGTCTCACTCACAATGCTCTAACATATGAAAATCAGTCCAAACCAATGATAATATAGAATAAACTAGCAACTTACGAGACTGATTCATGAAACATATACTATAACAGGACTAAGTACATGAAAACAATAATCATAAATAGAGACAGCAATAATCGACCGTTCCGGTCTGAACATATCAGCGTGAAGCCTTAACATTTATCCTTAGCATGATTTATATTTCGTTCAAGGTAAATACCACCTTCACAGTACAAATATCAACCTGAGATAACCATTAGACAGTGCCATGGGATGATCCAGGCTACAAATATTCGGTGTACGCCCGCATGCCCATCACTTGGCAAGTGCGCCACCTTAATTAACATCATATATCAAATAGTTTGGGGTTCCGAACCCTCAGTTCCAAGTTTGGAAGCGTTAATTACTTCAAAACCGGCTAATATAATAATCCGCAGTGCCCTTGCCACTAAATTCAGCCCCCGAGTGCTCCAAATCTACCAACAATCATATGTATCTCATTATAATATGCTAAGGAACTAATCCCGATCGAAAAAAATAGTCAAAAAATCCCGAAATTGGTCAAACCCAACTCTCCGGGACCACGTCCCGAAACTCATAAATTTTTATACAAAACTGTTCTTCATCATCTCACGAGTCCGTACATATAAAGAACACTAAATTCGGAGTCCAAATGACCCCTCAAATTCTCATTTTAAAGACTCTTAATCCCAAGCCCTAATTACCCAATTTGCACTGATTTTTCCCTAATTTTCCACCATAAATCCGACCTTTAATCACATATAGACGAGTTTAGAGTCCAAAAACCTTACCTCAATAAAGAACTATCGAATCCTCTCTTCAAAACCCTTCCAAAAACTTCAAACCCGGATGAAACATTGAGAAAGATGGCTAAAATTCACGAAGGCATGTTTTTATACTCTTTGAACAGTGGTTCCACACCTGCGACCACTTACTCGCACCTGCGGAACCGCACCTGCAGATCCCAGGTGCGCACTTGCAGATCCCAGGTGCGCACCTGCGGAAAACCCAAGGTCCTCAAATCCCACACCTGCGATCGACCTCCCGCACTTGTGGCCTCGCAGGTGCGACAATTGACTCGCACCTGCGGAATCCTCTCACTTAGACAAAGTTCCGGACCTGCGCTGCCACGTCCGCTCCTGCGGAACCGCACCTGCGGCTCCCCATCCGCAGGTGAGAAAACACCAACAACATCAGCAGTGACAAAACCATTCCACACTCCCCGTTAACCATCTGAAACCATCCCGAGCCCCTCAGGACCCCAACCAAAAAATACCAGCGCATCATATATGATCATTCAAACTTAGTCGAGCCTCCGAAACATCAAACATAACATCAAAACCCCAAAAACACATCGAATTCAAGCCTATCAACTTTGAATTTTTCTAAATTCTACCAACGATGCCGAAGCTACCCAAAACAACTGCGATTGCCCTGAAATTTTGCAGGCATATCCAAAATGAGATTACGAACCTGTTCCAACTGTCGGAATTTCATTCCGACTCTGATAGCCTATTTTCCACTGCCAACCGGAAATCGCCAAAAACTAACTTTCGCCAATTCAAGCCTAATTCTAAACCGGACATCACAAAAATATTTCGAACACACTCCTTAGTCCCAAATCACCTAACGAAGCTATTCGAGTCATAAAATCCGCATTCCGAAGTCGTTTCCCAATAAGTCAACTCTCAGTTGACTTTTTCCATTATAAGGCTATCTTTAAAGACTAAGTTACTGAATTCTCATTTAACCATTCTGATTTCAAGCCTATCGACTCTAACACATCAATAATAGAATAACCAATCCATGACAAGTCAATGACAGTAAAAAAATACAAGTTCTACGTAACGACAGACCGGGTCGTTACATTCTCCCCCACTTAAACATACGTTCGTCCTCAAACGTGCCTAGAGTTATTCCAACACCACCAAAATTGTTGTGTAACCTTCCATGAACATATTCGGATGTTATCCCATGTCACCCTACCCCATCTACGTCCGATAACACAACATAACTGAAATTTCATTATCAAATCGTGACCCATAACCTTAAAACCAAGTTTCCACTTCTGAAATAATTTACAAATTCAAATTTCCATGACTATAAGCTGAAATAGTCTGAACACGTTCTATCAAACCATATCCATAACCCAAGATGAAATCACATAATATACCGCATGGCTCAACCACTCATAGCGATAACTCATAACCACAACAGTTGTTCAAACAACTCAATACTGGTACATACATTTCTTATCAAACCATGCCTTATTCTAACACTTTCATATACTACCGATGATGAAAGAAACACGTATAACCTAGTAACCATTCGCCCGATCAGTATCAATACCATCCAGATCCATAACTTGTGCAACGTGTGCACTTAATAACCACATACCAAGACTTCAATTCATTAAATAAAGAAGACCCGCACGAGAGGGCTATCCTGCCACTAACACTTACCATTAACACATCATACTAAAAGCCTGATACACATCGTGAAACCATATCACACAAATCCGACACCAAGGATCATACTTCTACCTAACCGAGCTTCAAAGCGTGACCCCATCCAACCGCTGGACCACATGACACACTCCAAACCACCTTGCTCAAAATCAATAACCATGCAAAATTCGACATCAATTACTCAAAGTGCATTGCCATAATCACGGGAGAAAATCGGACGACACCATGCCACCCGAACTAGCAATAACGTGACCAACGCGTATCAATCCTAATAAGCCCAATTAGGACCGCACCCTATGCATATACAACCAATGATCACAACTCTTCGAACACTGAAAGGTAACTCATAGATCACTCCAATGCATGAATAATCTCAATGACAATCAAATGGTACATCCCTCAACAATAGCATTTCGGAGTCAACAATTCTGACTCGGTGCAGACCATACACCCATACCGGCCTACCAATAACTCTAAGTCAACTCTGTTCACCCGCAATAGGTAGATAACTCTCCGAACGTTCATAATGACTGAATCAGGACATATACTAACACCTGAATAGCTTGCTCGTATCCTCGTAGTTCACAACTACAAAAATAATCTGTTCATGAAAACTCCCAGTCTCAAAATCTATGAGGCGCACCAATTACCATATCTGATATCAATTCCACCACTCAAATGTATAACACGCCCCTAATAATTTATCATTTCGTGAGGGATACCCCCATAATTCCTCTGTGTCACCAAGAAACCTTGAATATCAGCAATCGATCCAACAAAAGAGCATCGTAACACCAATAAAGCACCCTTATTCAACACATTGCCTTAAACACAATGTCCTTGATGAATGTATACTCTCATCCAACCACCCAATAGTGGTATCCTTTACCTAATCATCTGAAGCTGCCAGTTCTGACCTTCCTTCCAGAACTGAACCGTGACCTCACATATGCCACTCCATACTATACACAAAATACCGCATACGCCATGCAATCCTATGATAAATATGAGAACTTCATGCTCCCTTCCTAGCCACAACAACTACGTACCCATCTAGCCAAGAACTTTCCATTCGATCCCATCTAGAAACAAAATCACTATACATCACCTGGCCCTCACGCACGTAGAAATATACATCTCCAACCGTGGTAGAAACCATTAATAACTCCCTAATCACACTTGTACAACACCAAACCATCAGGACTGAATCCTTCTAACTCAACCAAGCTACGCATGCCACCAAATTCCAAGAGAATTGATAATAAACACCTGTAACAACTCATTACCTTATAAACACCAAAAGAACTAACCATATCCCTTATTATCCCGATCCAACCTACTACCAAGCTGTCCTATTTATTCAAGTTCCTTCTGACTTACCTTCGAATTGATACTTCTTCTTGCCATAATACCACAATTCTCAATCCTGACTCACCGCACGAAACTCGAGTATAAAAAATATACCGTCTAGGCTCATAGGCCGCTAAATACTCCCTCAATTATCCCCAAATGCACCACATTAGAAATACTTACCCTGAAGAGACTTCCTACGAATTTAAAGTCATTACCTTCACTTTCCTGATACTGGTGGATAGAATCCATGATAATGCAAATATACCACAAGCCTTGACACCTTTCCCGTAATCTCAGCTCTAGCCCTTCTCACACCTTGAAGATCCTCGATCACTACATATAACCTTGAATCCGTCTAAACCATTATCGAATGTCATTTACTCTACGAAATTTCAATTACACTAACCAAGTAAATAGAACGTCCTGACCCCGCTTGCAATCCACATACTAGGAAAGTAATACACACATTTGAAGCAACAAGAACGCTCATACATTTCACACTCTACACTTACCAATACAACCTCATCATACAATGAATTCCACTATCCGTCAATTACATTACAACTTGTATCGAAGAAATTTCCATCACTCAAGTCATTCCCTGACTCCACCTCTGTAGGTTATAGTTGATTCACCAACATACCTCGAACCGAAACCAATACAACACATAATCATGTAATCAACTTATCAATAACGAACTCCCCCACTTGGCTCAAAACCAAGGATCACGACAAACAAGACTATGCTCACACATTATCACTGCCACCATGTTGTGGTGGGATTCAACTAAATCCTCCATAAGCTTATATGACCCAAACCATCTAACACTCAAATCAATTGCCAATCTCGCATCCACCATTGTGATGGTCATGCCAACTCCCACAAGCGATCTAAACTCAAATTGCAACATGCATCATTTACTGATAGAGAGAACTTACTACAGATAAACATAAGGGTCACACACCTCAGGAAAACCCGCATGAGATACCCCTACCTGCTAAATCTCAAAATGTTATCTCCCTATACACTTCCGGATATCATAGATATCACACAATCACTATACCTTCCTACAGTAGAACACAACCACTGCCTGCCCTCGAGACATCCCAGAAGTGGTATAATAACCTGAAGTTGATGGCAATACTAACACTGGAGCTGTGGTCCAGGAATTCTTGAGCTTCTGGAAGCTCCACTCAAACTCGTCTGACCACATAGATACCTTCGCTGGACACCACGTGTCCCTAGAATGATACTGTACTAAGCCAACAATTCATACTTGGAGAACTTCGCACAAAGCTTCTTCTCCCTATACCCTTGTAATACCATCATCAAATGCCAAGTATGTTATCCCTGGCTACAAGAGTACGACAGGATGCCATCAATAAATACAATAACAAAGGAGTTATAACACGGTTGAATACACCGTCAATCAAATACATGAATGATGTTGGGGCATTGGTCAAACCAAAAGACATCACCATGAACTCATAACACAACAGAAAAATCTACTTCATTCCACAACTAAACCACACGGGAGCTCCTTCAATACACTCACAACTCGAAGCCGTATCCTAAATCAATATAGACGTCAAATACTTAATGGTCCTTGCCACATTTCCCGCTAGTCCATTCTTGTCACAATTAAACAACCTGAACACATCTAACTATCAATCAAACTCACCACGTAGTCATCTAGTCACAAAGTTCCATCAATAAGGACACCAACGGGCCTATAAGTCCCCAATACATATGCTCAGACAAATGAAATCTCGGCACTCAAGATACAGACAAAAAATCCGGCCTCAAGTCCTCCAAACTGGCCCCAAGCATGCTAAAATCACATCCCATTCATGGAAGTCAGAAACCATCAGTGCACGACTGATACCGAGCGCTCATGTGTGCGTTTGAATACATGAAAGGAGTTCAAAGAATTACGCTTTAGGTTGAATCAATGGATTCGCACGACAAGAGTTCGAGAATGTGATATTTTTCCTAAAGGTTCTGCAACCTCTCGAAGATAAGTACAGACGTCTCCGTACCGATACACAAGACTCTACTAAACCTGCTCATGACTGGTGAGACCTATTTAACCTAGCGCTTTGATACCAACTTGTCACGACCCATTTTCGGAGTCGTGATGGCACCTGTCGTGGAACCAGGTAAGCCACCCATTTTATCTAACTAAATACAATTTCCAATAAAATATCCTTCTTAACAAGTATGTGGATAAAAATAATAATAAATCAAAATTTAGAAACCACTTTATGAAATTCAAAACCCAAATCCTATAAACCCCGGATCCAGTGTGACATAGTCATGAGCTGCTATACTTAATACAACCAAAAAGAAATGACCAACATAGTCTGAAAATAAATACGACGGTAGAAAAGGAAGAGAAGACGAGATCACGGTCGCCAACTGATACCTCGTCAACTCTAATGAAACTGCTGCTACTCACTGACCAGAGCTGAATCCCGTTGTACCTGGATTTGCACACAAGGTGCAGGGGGTAACGTGAGTACACCAACTCAGTAGTAACGAAACCAAACTACGGGATGAGAGGTAGTGACGGACTAAATCTACGATAATTCGAACAACAGTATATAACTCGGACATGACAGTAATATATCTGGAAATAAACACGATGTATCAACATATGTCTGTAACTCTTCATCCTAGCATTAAATCATATAGAATCAAGAATGATGTATACTCAGTAATCAAACTCTCATAAGGCGGTCCTCTAAGTACTAGACTACGGCCTCTCGGCCCAGGGAAGTCCATCCCGGATATTACATAAACACAAGTGACACTGTCACCTAGTACTGAGGAAAAAGGTCGATCCAGCCACCACGGAGAAGATCCATCTCCGGAACATAATACCCACAGAGGAAATCCATCTCTGGAACATAAGACCTACGGAGAAAATCCATCTCCGGAACATAAGACCCACGGAGAAAATCCATCTCCGGAACATAAGACCTAGGGAGAAAATCCATCTCCGGAACATAATACTCGGACAAGATCCATGTCCAGGTAAATCCATCCCTCAATATCTGTGCGCTCACTGGGGGTGTAAAAACTCCGGAGGGGCTCCTTTCAGCCCAAGCGCTATATCAAGCCAACGAAGGCATGATTCACGGGTCACTGCAGTGTGCAGTCCGACCTCATAACTGTCTCAAAACCAGGCTCCAGGACTCACTCAGTCAGTACCTTCCAGTCTCACTCACAATGCTCTAACATATGAAAATCAGTCCAAACCAATGATAATATAGAATAAACTAGCAACTTACGAGACTGAGGCATGAAACATATACTATAACAAGACTGAGTACATGAAAACAATAATCATAAATAGATACAGCAATAATCGACCGTTCCGGTCTGAACATATCGGCGTGAAGCCTTAACATTTATACTTAGCATGATTTCTATTTCGTTCAAGGTAAATACCACCTTCACAGTACAATATCAACCTGAGATAACCATTAGACAGTTCCATGGGATGATCCAAGCTACAAATATTCTGTGTACGCCTGCATTCCCATCACTTGGCAAGTGCGTCACCTTAATTAACATCATATATCAAATAGTTTGGGGTTCCGAACCCTCAGTTCCAAGTTTTGAAGCGTTACTTACCTCAAAATCGGCTAATATACTACTCTGCAGTGCCCTTGCCTCTAAATTCGGCCTCCGAGTGCTCCAAATCTACCAACAATCAGATGTATATCATTATAATATGCTAATGAACTAATTCCAATCGAAACAAATACTCAAAAATCCCGAAATTGGTCAAACCTGACCCTACGGAACCACGTCCCGAAACTCAGAAATTTTTATACAAAACTATTTTTCATCATATCACGAGTCCGTACATATAAATAACACTAAATTCGGAGTCCAAATGACCCCTCAAATCCCCATTTTAAAGACTTTTAATCCCAAGCCCTAATTACGCAATTTGCACTGATTTTTCCCTAATTTTCCACCATAAATCCGACCTTTAATCACATATAAACGAGTTTAGAGTCCAAAAACCTTACCTCAATGAAGAACTATCGAATCCCCTCTTCAAAACCCTTCCAAAAGCTTCAAACCCAGATGAAACATTGAGAAAGATGGCTAAAATTCGCGAAGGCATGTTTTTATACTCTCTGAACAGTGGTTCCGCACCTGCGACCACTTACTCGCACCTGCGGAACTCGCACCTGCGGAAAACCCCGAGGTCCTCAAATCCCACACCTGCGATTGACCTCCCGCACATGCGGCCTCGCAGGTGCGACAATTGACTCACACCTGCGGAATCCTCTCACTTAGCCAAACTTCTGCACCTGCGGTGCCACAAATGATCGCAAATGAATGGAATTCCTCTTTATATAGTAGATGAGTCCTAATTAATGTATACTTCTAATTACAGTAGGAAATCGTATCAACAGCTGATTAACCGCTACAGACTTAATTCGTTCTGAGATTTACGCCACGATCCTTGACCAATCGTGGATATCTCGCCCTTTCCGTTATAAAGCCATGCCGATATTACTCAGAATCTGTTTCTTTCTCGCTTCGATTGACATTGATCTCGATCTGAAAAGAGGATTCGATTTCGGACTCAACGTCCTAGATCTTCGACGTGACATTCCTATCTCGACCAAATAGTGAAATCGGGTAACCCCGATCTCTACCGTATACAGATAGTCCCCTAGTTTATTAGAATGATAAGAAACGACTTGAGCTTCAATTTTTTTATGACCTCGATAAATAGTGATGTCATCCTAGTGATGTAAGCGATGGAAGTGACCGAAACATCACGTTGGTACACTTGTCCAAACGATTAATGCGCGTTAGTGGGCGGTCGGCCACTTGCACCGTCAAACCATCACCGTAGTTTTATAAATATGAACTCTTTTGTTGAATCAAAACTTTCACTTTCATCTTTATCAATTCTCCCAAGTTTAAAACTCTCTCTATATCTTCCCTTTCATCGCTCTTTGATCCAACCTTGTTAGTTTCAAACCACAATATTTCAACATTTTCCACTTTCTTCTACTTGAATCAATGGCGAAAACTTCCAAAACCATTCCACAAAAAGAAAAGGTTTCTTCTTCTTCTTCACGGCCGGCCAGCGATAAAACGCCGGTGGAACCACTCCCTAGCGAGTATGTTCCTGGCCCGTGTGTCCTAAAATCCCAACTTCAAAGTCGAAAACCCTCTATCGGTCCCTGGTCGATACGAGCACGTGTCGAGATATATTTTCTCGATAACAACGGGATATCTCGAGGATGTAAAGAGGGACTGTAACTGGGGGGACGAAGTTGTTGTACAGATCCCTACTCCTGACGAAAGTATTACCACCCACGTGGAGGGGTTTTTAAGTGATTACACTTACCTTTCCACGTTGGGTCTCCTCGACCAGTTATCATTGATTTCTGCAAGAGGTACCAAGTGACCCTCGACCAAGTCCATTGTCACGATCCAAAACCAACCCGGTCATGATGGCGGCTATCGTGGAACTAGGCAAGTCGACACACCTCCAAACAAATCTATATTTCATTAAAAATTAGATAATAGACTTTTCAAGCTAAAATATACGTAAAAGAGATAAACTCAAAACCCAAAATACGAAAAATAAACCCCAACATCGGGTGTCACTAAGTCATGAGCCAATACTATAACTGTTCTGAAATAAAGCAAGACATCATAGTCTGAGAATAACCAAAAGTACACTAATAGGAAGATAAGGAAGGAGAAAGGAAGGACTACGATCGTCAAGCAACTACCTCGCTATCTCCAACGAAAAGTCCGCGACTGGAATAGTCAACAGCCGTTGTCGTGAAATGAGATACTTGAATTTGCACAAAAGGTGCAAGGGGTAACGTGGGTACACCAACTCAATAAGTAACGAGTCCAATCTATGAACTGAGAGGTAGTGACTGACTAAACCTCAACACATAAACAAATTAAATTGTACTGTAAGTAGGTATGCTTTCCATTCGAGTACTCAACTCAAGAGGTAAAGTAAATTCATATCTAAACAATGTAAAATATTAAGCTTAGCATATCTCTAAGTGCCAATGCACAAAATGCATGAAAATGTACCATGTATCTCCACTCTCAAGTGCTCAACCACTCGGTATTGTATATGGCCATCAGGCTCAGGGAAGATCCATCCCGGAACATATACACATCACTTACAACAATCGCTCAGTACCGAGGAAGGTCATTCCAGCCCTATGGAAAAGATCCATCTCCATGTATAATTACTTCGGACAAGATCCATGCCCAGGGAAGATCCATCCCTCAAATATCATCTGCGCTCACTGGAAGTGTGTTACAGACTCCGGAGGGGCTCCTACAGCCCAAGCGCTATCACAATCATCAACATAAACACTACGGCATGCAAACCGATCCCATATCAGTCACTCATAATCAGGCTCTCGGCCTCACTCAGTCATCACTCTCCAATCTTATACACACGGGCTCACAATGCATGAAACTAGCCCGAAATAATAATTTGATGTGCCAAATAATAACAACTGAGACTGAGACATGGTTTGATATGCATGAATAATACTGAATACAGAATATCAATGAAACTAATGAGATGACAGTAAGAAACGACCACTCAGGTCTCACAATATCGGCGTGAAGCCCTAACATGATATCTAACATGATTTACAACATATTTACTTAATCACAGGATAGAAATACGGATATTAGGAAGAAAGAGTCGCTAAGCGGCGGCATGGAATAAAACAGGCCGCAATTCTCACGGTGCACGCCCGTCACTTGGCATGCGTGTCACCTCAATACTAATCACATGACACATAGCTCGGGGTTTCAAACCCTCATAACCAAGTTTGGAAACGTTACTTACCTCAATCAAGCCAAAATCCTACACCGTGATGCCCTTGCTGCTCGACTCGGCCTCCAACGTTCTGAATCTATCCAAACTCAGTATATCATCATCAATATATGCTAAAGGAATGAATTCCACATGAAAATTATCAATTTAGACCAAAAATCTCGAATTCAGTTCAAACTCCCATGCCCACGTCTCAAAATCCGACAAAAATTAAAAAATTAGAAAACCCGTTCACTCACGAGTCCAACCATATCAAATTTATCAAAATCCAAATTCGAATCGACATTCAAATTCCAAAAATCTATTTTATGAAGTTTCTACAATTTTTCCCCAAATTTCAACCTCAAAATACTAATCAAATGATGAAATCAGTCATATATTCATGTATATTAACCAAATCCGAGTTAGAATCCCTTACCCCGATGAATTTCTTGAAAACCCCTCGAAGAATCGCCACAAACCAAGCTCCCAAGGTCCAAAATATGAATTAAAGCCCTAATTCCCGTATTTATAATGCACCCTCTGAACCTTCACCGCGGTCCGCATAATTCCATCGCGGTTGTCGCGCCCTCCTTTTTTCTCGCGAAATTGGGTTTCGACATTTTTGGGACAACTCCTTCTTTCTGGGATTGGGTAAGGCATTGGAAGATTTTCCACCTAAAGGATTAAGGTGCGTTAGGGCACCTAAAGCAATTAACTCATAAACTAGTTTGAATCACCAGAGATTGGGTAAGGGCTCAAAGTACCTCGAGGGGAAGATGTTACGCATCCCTCGAGATCCACAACGGTGGGTCCCGACCGAACTTAAATTAAACAAATTAGTCTAAAAGGGGAGGAAAACAATTTGGACAATACAAGTTACTTTAAACAGGATTAAAGGGGGTCCTAGGTTTTTTAGCCTATAGGATCATTCCATGAAATACTTTGTAACTTCCCCAAGTTGGGGTGTTACTCATAGCATTCGCACACGGGCTATCATCTCCTTACTACCTAATTACTATCTTTCAGTTGTTACCTAAGCGTTCTAATAGCTTCTAGCTCTATCCTTATGTGTGCACTACCCGTCCCTTACCTATGGCCCTGGAGGTGTTAGGACCTCTATTTAGGATGGTTCTAGACCAATCTATGTTACTTAAAAATAAGAAATTTAGGCGACAAAAAAAAGACTAATAGGACTTTCAAATAAACAAATAAGGGATCACATTGACCTCCACACATAAACACCAAAAGCACGCAATTGAATCATCAAACTTCGTTAATTTTAGGATCCTATAAGAAGGATATCTATATGAGGAAAAATAGAATATAAAGACAATTTTATTAGGGCGAGCATTGTGACCTATTCGTTTTCCTACTGATTTTATTCAGCGTGAATCTTGGCATTCCAAGCAGATAATATGTCACAATTAAGCCCAGAATCATTAATGAGTCCTACAGATTGCCTAAGCGATGGCCAGAGTTGGCTGTATTCAAAATTGATTAACAGAGTCCTATAGGCATGATTTCTACGAGTTTACAAATTACAGACCTATAAACATGGTTTCTAAGTTTAATACTGATTTTAACTCATAAGGACATGTTTTTATTCCTTTTAAATCCTATAGGCATGCTTTCTAATTGTTGAATTGATTTAAACCTTATAGGCATAATTTCTAAATATTGACTCGATTTAAACCCATGTAGGCATGATATCCATTAGTTTAAAAACTGATTTCACCCTATAGGCATGATATCTATTAGTTTAAATCCTATAGGCATGATTTCTAGGTTTGAAACTAATTTTTTATTCCTACAGGCATGGTATCTATTAACCGTATATGGGCAGAAATTAAGCAGATTGCCAGGAAAAGATTATTATTTCAAACAAACAGGATCCTATAGACATGGTCACTAATGTACATTTTGTTGAAAATATGTGTAGATCTTATGAACAAGATTTCTAATGCAGAACTAAACGAAAAGTCCTATAATCATGATCTCTAGTATGCAAATGTGAAAACACAGAATCAAAATAATCAGGAAAATCATATAGGCAGGATCTCTAAACACAGTCTAGTACTCACGTAATTCAATCAGCATAATTAAATCCTACAAGCAGGATTTCTACCCAGTATTTTTGACAAAGATATAAGAAAACCCCCTATCTTTTAATAATTAACCCCAAATTTGTTATTACAAAGATTATTACAGCCTAGAGTATTGAATGAATTACATAATAGTAACAATTATACTATAGGGAGCCTTCATAGGCCCAATCTAAACCCGGAAATCAGGCCTGCAGACATAACACCTTGGGAGCATAGTAGTGATCCATCCATGGTACATTAAAATCAGCCTTCCAGTGTGTCAAAGTTTCCAAGGGCCTCAGGGACCCCGGAAAATGCTCACAGTAGAACCACATTCAGAAAGATAACTCATAAAAGGTTTGATGACCAGCCCCAATGTGTCAGAGTTCAAAGGAGTCTCAAGGACCCTAGGCAGTGCTCACACTGGGGTGGTGAGAACCTAAATGACTAAGAGTTGGAGTCTGAAAACCAGTGCATAAAGGGTAAGGGGGCAGGTTTTAAAATAAACAGTTCAATTTCAGAAGAAAGAAAGTTAAGAACATAGAGTTGCAGGCAAAAACTGCATCAAGAAAACAAATAGAATTGATGCTTAGCACATAGTTCAAACAGATTGAAATATGATCAAGATAAATAATTATACCGGACTTATGACAATCATTGTTTAATCACAGAAACAATTAGGCAGAACAACTAAGTTAGCCAGGTACATGAAATAAACAGACAGAGCAGATGAGTTAAGCGACAAACATATTTGATTACATGCTTATAGTACCTTATAAAGTTCAGAACATGTTGATGAAACAAACTAAACCTTACATTAACTTATGAGAGTACTCATGCTATTTGAAATAACCTAGTCTTAACTGTATTACGAAATGAAATTATATAGTCATATAAAGGATAAAATCATGCTAGAAATTGAAACAGGCTAGTCAAACAAAGCATAGAGAATGAAATTGCAAAGGTTAGGGCATACCAGTTGAGAAGAGAGCAAATAAATATGCAATAGCAGTTAAGTTCCAAAGTAATTTGGCCTTGGCTTTCAGCAGGCCAAACTAACCACTTAGTACAGAAATCAGAACAAGAGAGAACAAAGAGAGCTTAAGTTTTTAGTGAGTAAAGAAAATAAGAGTTCGAGTCTATCTAAGGGGAGAGGGAGAAGGGGTTTAAATAGTACTCAATGAGGCAGACAAATAAGGTTATAAGTGAATCATAGACAAATAAGGATTGGAATCAATTAACAGAATTAGTTTAAAGTCGGTTTCAATCAATAGCATAAAATCAGGCCCGTATTGCTGAGGTTAAGAAAAATAGAATAAATTAACAACCAAATGCCGGACCAAATAAGGCAAGAACAGGTAAATCGAACGAAAAATAAGGAAATACCAGTACTATACAAAAAGGAAAGATTAATTTCAAAACCCTAATTTTGGGGTAAGTAATCAAATAGTCGAAAACCCTAGAAATTAGGCAAAAATACAAAGACATATAGACGGAAATAATTAAGGTTTGAACCTAAATTTTAGTGCAAGTGAAATCTGTCAGAAGTAACAAAGAAAATACACAGAGATTGAAACATTAAAGGTTGAAACAGGTTTGGCAAAAAATCTGTTAAAATCTAAAACCCTAATTTTTAGGGTAAAAATCGGTCATAAAAATAATAAAAGCTGTAAGAAACAGAAATATCAAAATTTTAAAGGGGAAATACCAAAACAAACACCAAATCATTTCAGATCTAACAAGATCTAAGAAGATTTATCCAGGAAATAGCCAGAATCATAGAAAAATAAACAGTAGTGAACCAAATCTGGTTTGAACCAGAGATTTGAAACCATAAAATACGTAAACATTTGTACTCCAGGTAACGGAGTGAACATAGACAGAATAATCGAGATATGAGAGACTTTGAACCAGATTTGGCTCGAGTCTCTTGAGATTCACATCAAGTAACATATAAATTGTATAACCAGTAGAGAGATGAAGCCAAATAAGGCAGGGGATCGAAGGAAAATCCCATGAATCAAGCGGGAATGTGTGACGGCGGGGCTAGGGTTTGAGGGGGTAAGAGAGAATAGAGGAGAGTGTCCAAGGACGACAGGTTGGGGGAAATGAAGGTAGGGTTTTAGGTCTTGGTATATTAAAATAGGAAGGTTGATTTAGGGTCGTTGATCTTTTGAGATCAACGACCAGGATTAGATATAGGTGGGGCGGGTTATTGGACAGGTATGGGTAGTTGGGTCAAGCTGACGGGTATTGAATTATTGGGTTATTGGGCTGATCGTGTATTGGTTATTGGGCAAATCCAAAAATTTAATAAAATGGGCTATGTTTTAAATACCCACTTAAATTAATAAAATAATTTATAAAAATAATTAATGAATGATGAAAATTTCTATTTATATATGAAAATTATTTAAAATAATTACTTAATTTTATCAAAATTTAAAAATTTATTTTTTATGTAAATAAAGTAATTATGCATGTATGAGCTATTATTGCAAAATTATTACAAATATAACCTAAAGATGTAAATATAATTATGCATAAAATGATTAAAGCTTAATATAAATATAAATGATAAAAATTAAGTAATAAAATTATTATAAAATTATTTGTGATGCAATTAGTAATTATTTAGATAATAAAATATTGCAATAAATTAATTAAAAATCCTTTAAAATTACATAAAATTATGGAAAAATACTAGTTGATGCTCATGCACTATTTTGAAAGTATGTACGTATTTTTGAAATATATATGGAAAAAATTAGGTAACAACAGCGGCCGCGCACTCGTCACTGCGGTACGCGTAATTCCTGCCACGACCGCGGAGCCTGAACCATACCTTCCGCGGTCCACTCAAATCCACCGGAGCCGCCTTCTCTCTTCCGTGGCCCGCAAAATTTCCACCGCAGCCGCATAATGCCTCTGCCACACTAATTTTGTGCCTCCGCCGCACCAATTTTGTGCAGTCTGCACTCCCTACACCAGAAACGCAACACCAGCAACATCAGCATCTTTTTCGACAACCAAACCCATCCGCTAACTATCTAAAACACCCCCGAGGCCCTCAGGACCTCAACCAAACATACCCACATATCCCGTAACATCATTAAAACTTAGTCAAACCTACGAATCACACAAAACAACACCAAAATACCAAATTACCCTCGGATTTCAAGCCTAAGAACTTATAAACTTCCCAATTTCGCAAACGAAGCTTAAATCAATCAAATCATGCCTGAATGACCCCAAATTTTCACACATCACAAATGACTTTACGAACCTACTCCAACTTCCGGAATACCATTCCGACACCGATATCTAATTTTCCACTGCCGACCAGAAATCAGCAAATTTCAATTTCGCCAATTCAAGCCTAATTCTACCACAGACCTCCAAATTACATTCCGAACATGCTCCTAAGTTCAAAATCACCTAACGGAGCTGTCTGAACCATAAAAGCTCCAATCCGAGATCGTTTACTCATAATTCAACATCTGATTGACTTTTCCAACTAAAACTTCTAAATAAGAGGCTGAGTGTCTCATTCCACTCCAAAATCACTCCAGATCCAAACCAACTAACCCGATGCAACATAATAAAGCTGAAAAACACCTAAAGAAGCATAAATGGGGGAAACGGGACTATAACTCTTGAAACGACCGACCGGATCGTTACATCCTCCCCCTCTTAAACAAACGTTCGTCCTCGAACGAGTCTAGAAACACATATGGAGTCTCAAATAGGCGTGGATATCTGCTTCGCATATCCCGCTCGGTCTCCCAGGTGGCCTCCTCCACAGGCTGCCCTTTCCAATGCACCTTCACTGAAGCTATGTCTTCTGACCTCAACATTCGAACCTGCCGATCCAAAATAGCCACTGGCTCCCCATCATAAGTCATATCACCCTCCAATTGAACCGTGCTGAAGTCCAAAACATGGGACAGATCGCCAACATACTTCCGGAGCATGGAAACATTAAATATCGCATGCACATTTGACAAGCTGAGTGACAAAGCAAGCTTATAAGCCACCTCCCCTATCCTCTGAAGCACCTCAAAAGGCCCAATGAACCGGAGGCTCAACTTTTACCTCTTCCCAAACCGCATAACACCCTTCATGGTTGATACCTTCAGCAAGACCTTCTCCCCAACCATAAATGGCACATCACGAACCTTCCTGTCTGCATGGCTCTTCTGCCTAGACTGCACCGTGCGAAGCCACTCCCAAATCAACTTCACCTTATCTAAAGCATCCTGCACCAAATCCATACCCAAGAGTCTAACCTCACCCGGCTCAAACCATCCAACCAGAGATCTACACCTCATCCCATGTAAAGCCTCGTACGAAGCCATCTAAATACTCGACTGATAACTATTATTATATGCAAACTCCGTGAGTGGCAAAAATTGGTCCCACAAACCCCCAAAATCAATGACAAAAAAGCGAAACATGTTCTCCAATATCTAAATAGTGCGCTCGGACTGCCCGTCCGTCTGAGGGTGAAAAGTTGTGCTCAACTCAACCTGAGTACCCAACTCTCGATGCACGCCCTCCAAAACTGCGGTGTGAACTGGGTACCTCTATAATAAATGATGGAAACTTGTACGCCATGCAGACGAACAATATCTCGAATATAAATATCAGCTAACCTCTCTGAAGTGTAAGTAGTACCAACAGGAATGAAGTGCGCGGACTTGGTTAGCCGATCCACAATAACCCAAATAGCATCTAACTTCCTCGAAGTTCGTGGGAGTCCAACTACAAAGTCCATGGTGATTCGCTCCCACTTCCACTCTGAAATATCTAATCTCTGAAGCAAACCACCCGGCCTCTGATGCTCATACTTAACCTGCTGACAGTTGAGACACCAAACTACAAACCCAACTATATCCTTCTTCATCTACATTAGGCACACATATCCGGTCCTACATATCATCACCCCGTCCTCACCAATAGTCACATCCCTAGCATTACCTTGCTGGATCCATTCCTGAAGAACGAGCAAGTGTGGGTCATCATACTAGCGCTTCGTGATACGGTCATAAATAAAAGACCTCGAGACTACGCAAGCCAACACCTGACTAGGCTCCGAAATATCTAATCTCACAAACTCGCCCGCTAAGGCCTGAACATCCAATGCTAAAGGTCTCTCTGCTGCTGGAAGATATGCTAAACTCCCCAAACTCTCTGCCCGGCGACTCAAGGCATCGGCCACCACATTGGCCTTCCTCGGATGGTATAGAATAGTGATATCATAGCCCTTAAGAAGCTCCAACCATCTCCGCTTATGCAAATTAAGGTCCTTCTACTTAAACATATGTTCCAGACTCCGGTGATCAGTATAAATCTCATAATGGACCCCATACAAATAATGACGCTGAATCTTTAAGGCGTGAACAATGGCTGCTAACTCAAGATCATACACCGGATAATTCTTCTCTTGGGTCTTCATATGGCGCGAGGTGTATGCAATCACCCTACCTCCTACATCAAAACACAACCAGTGCCTATCCTCGAGGCATCACAATACACGGTATAAGAACCTGAAGCTGATGGCAGAACTAACATTGGAGTTGTGGTCAAAGCAGTCTTGAGCTTCTGGAAGCTATCCTCACACTCGTCCGACCACCTGAATGGAGCACCCTTTTGGTTCAATTTAGTCAAGGGTGAAGCAATAGATGAAAATCCCTCCACAAAGCGATGATAATAACCCGCCAAACCAAGGAAGCTCCTAATTTCCGTAGCTGAGGACGGTCTGGGCCAATCCTGCACCGCCTCTATCTTCTTCGGATCCACCTGAATACCCTCACTGGACACCACGTGTCCCAAGAATGCTACCGAGCCAAGCCAAAACTCACACTTGGAGAACTTTGCATCAAGTTTCTCCTCCCTCAATCTCTGTAATTCAATCCTCAAATGTTGAGCATGTTCCTCCTGGATACGAGAGTACACCAGGATGTCATCAATGAACACAATAACGAAAGAATCCAAATATGGTTGGAATACACTGTTCATCAAATGCATGAACACTGCTGGGGCATTGGTCAGCCCAAAAGACATCACTAAGAACTCATAATGTCCATAATGGGTCCTGAAATCTGTCTTAGGAATATCCGAATCGCGAATCTTTAGCTGATACCCTAACCTCAAATCAATCTTAGAGAACACCCTCACTCCTTGAAGCTGGTCAAACAAATCATCGATACAAGGCAAAGGATACTTGTTCTTGACTGTGACCTTGTTCAACTGCCTGTAATCAATGCACATTCTCATAGAACCATATTTATTTTTCACAAATAGAACGGTGCACCCCAAGGTGACACACTAGGCCGAATAAACCCCTTATCTAGGAGTTCTTGAAGTTGTTCTTTCAATTCCTTCAACTCCGCCGGTTCTATACGATACGGTGGAATAGAAATAGGCTGAGTGTCCGGCACCAAATTAATACCAAAGTCAATATCCCTGTCCAGCAGCATGCCCGGCAGGTCTGTAGGAAACACATCTGGAAAATCACGGACCACTGGAACAGAATCAATAGTGGGAGTCTTTACACTAACATCCCTCACAGAAGCCAAATAAGATAGGCAACCTTTCTCAACCATATGCTTAGCCTTCAGGTATGAAATCACCCTACTAGACACATAATCTATGGAACCGCTCCACTCAACCCTTGAAAATCCCGGCAATCGCTAAGGTCACGATCTTAATGTGACAATCTAGAACAGCATGACATGGAGATAACTAATCCATGCCCAATATCACATCGAAGTCAACCATACTGAGAAATAACAAATCCACTCGAGTCCCCAGACCCCCAATGGACACCACACATGACCGATACACACGGTCCACAACAATAGTATCGCCCATAAGAGTAGACACATGAACATATGTAATTAAAGACTCATGGGGCATATCCAGAAAATGAGCAAAATATATGAAACATATTAATATGTGGAACCAGGGTCAAATAAGACTGAGGCATCTCGGTGACAAACTGAAACAATACCTGTAATCACAGTATCTGAATCCATGGCATTTGGTCTGGCTGGGAGTGCATAAAAACGGGCCTGACCACTACCGGATCGACCTCTCCCTCTAGGGCGGCCTCTAGTTTCCTGACCCCACCCCTAGATGGTTGGGCGGGTGGTGAAGTAACTAGAGATGAAGTGAGGGTTGACTCTTCTGCTGAGATGAACCTCCCGTAAGGCGGGGACAGAATATCTTGATATGACCCAAATCTCCACACTCAAAGCAACCTCTCCCGGCAAATGGCGGTGGGGATTGAATGGAGCACCGGGATACCCACTAGAAGAACCAGGCATAGATGAACCCTGAGCTGATGGTGCATGAGTCGAACTCTGAGCTGGAAGGGCACTGAGAGATGAATGGAACTGATAAGAACTGTGAGGGCCATAGCCAAATGATCCACCATGGTGACCTGGATGAGCCTACTGAGCATGTCTGAAGGGACTGCCTCTGCCATGTTGGAACTAACCTCCAGAAGGAGCACCACCAAAACTACCAGATCCTTGAGGCCTCTTGGCCTCTCTCTCAACTCGCTCCTGGCGGCGAACTGACTCTATCTCTCGGGCGATGTCAACCACCTTCTCTAACCATAAGAATCCTTAACTGATATACGAGGCCATCCACAAACCTCTCGATCCTCTCCCTGTCTGTAGAAACCAACCAAACAACATCACGGCATAACTCGAAAAATCTTATCTCATATTGCATCACAGTCATATCATCCTGACACAACTGCTCAAATTTCCTGCGCAGCTCCTCTCTGTGGGAGTGTGGCACATACTTCTCCAGAAAGATAACGGAAAACTGCTGCCAGGTAAGGGGCGCTGCACCAATAGACCTACGTCTCTCATAAGCCTCCCACCAAGTAAAGGTAGCTCCCGAGAAATAGAAGGTAGTGAATGAGACCCCAATGGTCTCCAGAATGCCTGATGTCCGAAGAATACGCTGATACCTATCCAAGAAACCCTGGGCGTCCTCGCCCTCTGCACCGCTGAACGTCGGAGGCTGAAGTCTACCAAACCTCTCCAATTTATGCTACTCGTCATCAGTCATGACTAGAACCACATAATCTTGAGCAGAGGCAACCGACTGGGCTAAATGTGCCTACGGTGTCTGAAGTCCCTGAACAACCTGCTCGGGGGTACGAGCGGCGGGAGTCTGACTACCTCCTTCGGCCTGAGAAGTAGTCGCGGCCGTAGTAACTGAGATCACTTGTGCAAGGCCAGTACACACTGATAAGATATGATCTAGGGCCTCCTGAAGTCCAAGATTCACAATAGGCACTGGGGGTGCCTGAGCTGGTCCCGTTGGAGTATCTGCGGCTGGGACCTGATCTGGAACAACGAGAGGGTCTATAGGTACTGCTCTGGCTGCTGCGCGGGCTGCACCCCTACCCCTACCACAGCCCCGACCGCGTCCTCGACCCCTCGCGGTCCTAACTGGTGGTGCTGGTGGCTGGTGGCTGGTCACCCTGTCCGGTAGTGCGGGTCCTCACCGTCTATGAGAGAATAAAACAATAGGAGTTCAGTTACCAGAATCAATAGATTTGCACGATAATAATTCAAGAATGTGAGATTTTTCCTAAGGGTTTTGCAGCCTCTCGAAGATAAGTGCGTACGTCTCTGCACTGATCCCCAAGACTCTACTAAACCTGCTCATGACTTGTGAGACCTATGTAACCTAGGCTCAGTTACCAACTTGTCACGACCCAAAACCAACCCAGTCATGATGGCGCCTATCATGGAACTAGACAAGCTGACACGCTCCCAAACAATTCGATATTTCATTAAAAATTAGATAATAACCTTTTCAAACTAAAATATGCGTAAAAGAGATAAACTCAAAACCCAAAACGCGGAATATAAACCCCAACATCGGGTGTCACTAAGTCATGAGCCAATACTATAATTGTTCTGAAATAAAGCAAGACATCATAGTCTAATAATAGCCAAAAAATACACTAATATGAAGATAAGGAAGGAGAAAGGCAGGACTGCGATCATCAGGCAGCTACCTCGCTATCTCCGATGAAAATTTCGCGACTGGAATAGTCAACAGTCGTTGCCGTGTCCCGAGATACCTAAATTTTCACACAAGGTGCAGGGGGTAATGTGACTACACCAACTCAGTAAGTAACAAGTCCAATCTATAGACTGGGAGGTAGTGACGGACTAAACCGCAAAACATAAGCAAATTAAACTGTACAGTAAGTAGGCATGCTTTCCAATCGAGTATTCAGCTCAAGAGATAAATTAAATGCATATCTGAACAATGTAAAGTATTAAGCTTAGCATATATATAAGTGCCAATGCACATAATGCATTAAAATGTACCATGTACCTCTACACTCAAGTGATCAACCACTCGGTGTTGTATACGTCCATCATGCCCAGGGAAGATCCATACATAAAATATACACATCGCTAACAACAATCGCTCAGTACCGAGGAAGGCCATTCCATCCCTATGGAGAAGATCTATCTCCAGGTATAAATGCTTCAGACAAAATCCATGCTCAGGGAAGATCCATCCCTCAAATATCATCTGCGCTCACTGGGGGTGTATTAAGACTCCAGAGGGGCTCCTACATACCAAGCACTATCACAATCATCAACATAACCACTGCGGCGTGCAGCCTTATCCCATATCTGTCACTCATAATCAGGCTCTCGGCCTCACTCAGTCATCACTCTCCAATATCACACACACGGGCTCAAAATGCCATAAAACTAGCCCGAAACAATGATATGATGTGCCAAATAATAACAACTGAGACTGATACATGATATGATATGCATGAAGAACACTGAGTACAGAATATCAACGAAGCTAATGAGATAACAGCAAGAAAGGACCACTCGGGTCTCACAGTATCGGCGTGAATCCCTAACAGGATATCTAACATGATTTACAGCACATTTACTTAATCACAGGATAGAAACACGGATATCAGCAAGAAAGAGTCACTAAGTAGTGCCATGGAACAAACCAGGCCGCAATTCTCACGGTGCACGCCCGCACGCCCGTCACTTAGCATGTGCGTCACCTCAATACTAATCACATGACACATAGCTCAGGGGTTCGAACCCTCAGAACCAAGTTTGGAAGCGTTACTTACCTCAATCAAGCCAAAATCTTACACCGTGACGCCCTTGCCGCTCGACTCGGCCTCCAAATGCTCCGAATCTATCCAAACTCAGTATAACATCATCAATATACGCTAAAGGAATGAATTTCGCATGAAAATTATCAATTTAGACAAAAAATCCCCAATTTGGTTCAAACCTCCGTGCCCACATCTCAAAATCTGACAAAAATTACAAAACTAGAAAACCCGTTCACTCACGAGTCCAACCATATCAAATTTATCAAAATCCGACATCGAATCGACATTCAATTCCAAAAATCCATTTTATGAAGTTTCTACAATTTTCCCCCAAATTTCCACCTCAAAGTACTAATCAAATGATGAAATCAATGATATATTCTTGTATATTAACCAAATGCGAGTTAGAATCACTTACCCCGATGAATTTTTTGAAAAACCCTCGAAAAATCGCCACAAACCGAGCTCCCAAGATCCAAAATGTGAAATAAATACCTAATTCCCATATTTATAGAGAACCCTATGAACCTTCACCACGGTCCGTATAAATCCATCGCGGTCGCGCACTCCTCAACGTAGTCTGTGTAATTCCTGCTGCGGTCGCGGACCCTGAACCATACCTTTCGTGGTCCGCACAAATCCACCGCGATCGCCTTCTCTCTTCCACGGCCCGTGAAATTTCCACCACGGCCGCATAATTCCTCCACGGTCCATACTAATTTTGTGCGGTCCACACTCCTACACCAGAAACCCAACACCAACAACATCAGCAGCTTTTTCGACAACCAAACCCATCCACTAACTATCTGAAACACCCCTGAGGCCCCCGGGACCTCAATCAAACATACCCACATATCCCATAACATCATTCAATCTTATTAAAACCTACGAATCACCCAAAACAACACCAAAACACCAAATTACCCTCGGATTTCAAGCCTAAGAACTTATAAACTTCCCAATTTCGCAAACGACTCCGAAACCAATCAAATCATGCCTGAATGACCCCAAATTTTGCACACACTCCACCACTGACTCTACGAACCTACTAAAACTTTCGGAATTCCATTAAAACCCCGATATCTAATTTTCTACTGCCGACCGAAAATCACCAAATTTCCAATTTCGCCAATTCAAGCCTAATTCTACCACGGACCTCCAAATTACATTCCGAACACGATCCTAAGTCCAAAATCACCTAACGGAGTTGTACGAACCACAAAAATACCAATCCAAGATTAATCACAAGTCAACATCCGGTTGACTTTTCCAACTTAAACTTCTAAATAAGAGACTAAGTGTCTCATTCCACTCCAGACCCGAACCAACCAACCTGATGCAACATAATAAATCTGAAAAACACCTAAAGAAGAAGAAATGGGGGAAATGGAACTATAACTCTCAGAAAGACCGGTCGGATCATTACATCCATCCCTCCTTTTGGTGCATCGTAATCATGCTCTAGATCTTCTCCAGCAAAATCGAGGGGTTGTCGTTCACCCTCAACCATCTCATGAGATTATATCGACCCCGAATCTTTCGAGGGTTGATCAATCTTCAACATCGAGCAACCAAGGCATTGGTCTCTAGCATCGATGAGGACAAGGATCGGGTATGGATGAGCAGGTTTGTTTGGGTAAGGACTTGCGACCTCATCCCGAATGAGAAATTACCGTTCCCCGAGAAGTGGAACCCCGAGCGTAAGTAACACCTTACTCATTAGCCTTTATGTTCCTATTTTTTGCTTTAATTAATGTCTTTATTTATCATGCAATGATTGCATGGATGCCTCGAGCGGTTCCTGAACTCGAGGACGGTTCGGAAGCTAGCTTGGACTTCCTCTTATGCCGAGCACTGTTGGCGTGACCTGGCAAAGGGAAAGTGAGAGGCAAAGACTCACGGTGAGTGTTTCTTATTTCCGAGGTGCTAATCTTATTTTTTTTTCTCACTAAGTTTTTTTTTTTTGTGCAGGCCTAAATAAGGAAGTGATTTTGAGGCCTCCGAGCGGCGAGGAAGAGACTAAGTCCCGGTTCTGAAACCGGGGAAAGATAATATGAGGAAGGGGGTCTCATCGTTTGAGGACCCCAAACCCAAAAAGGCCCCAATTCAAAGGACCAGGAGGAAAATCATTCCTCTCCATAGACTCGGTCCAAAGGCTGAGAGAAGAAGAAGAAGAATAAGAAGAAGAAGAAGAAGAAGAAGAAGAAGAAGAAGAAGAAGAATAAGAAGAAGAAGAGGATGATGACTCGGCGTTGATCACCCGACCAAGAAAGACCGTCGATGCCGCCAAGCCTTCAAAATCGGAGGTGATTGTCGAGATCATTCTCGTGATGAGGAGGCTTCAAATAAATATTTGGGTGAAGTCCCCGACTCGCCTGAGGTCGAGATTGTCCCTCGACCAGCAACAACCATACCAGAGGGGGCCGGTTCTGAGACCCCGAGAGACAAACAGAGCGCTCCGAGTGACTCGATCGGGGCAGTGACAATAGGTTATTCGCCTTCTCTACCGGCTTACTCCAAGGAGGCGATTAGAGAGGCTTAGGCCATGAGGACCCCTGAAATAGGCGGAGTCCCCAATGAAGAGGATCTCTTTCGGGATTACTATACCGGGGTCGATGATGCCTCTGATTTCATTGATGCTTCTACCCTTTTTGAAGAGGCCCAACATCTTCTATCTCGAGTAAGTATTAACTTCCATTGTTGTCATCTCTTTTTCTTTTCCTTCCTTCCGTCTAACTTATTTTCTTCTCATATAGGCTTTTTCCAAGTCTCGGGTCGATCTGAGGAAATGTGAGGCCGAGCTCCTGAAGACTTCGGAGGATAGAAATGCTTTCAAGCTCCTCTGTGGGTATAAGGATGAAGAGCTCAGGGACCTTCGAGATAACTTGGCCAAGGCCCGTCAGGAGGAGACCGAACTGAACGAGCAAGCAATTGTCCTTTTGAAAAAATACGAGCTTGATCCAAGGGTGGAGGCTAACGTTTTGATGTCTCAGTTGCTGTAGAAAATTGAATATATAGAGTTATTCCGCAGGGAGGTCGATCAAGTTAAAGTTGACTGCCATCGATGGAAGAAGGGCATGGACCGCCTTGCTGCGGAAAAAGAAACTGTTTTGGCCCAATTGTCATCGGCCATGGCCCAACTACGGAGTACTAGGGAGAAGTGCTCGGCTCAGGACAGAAGGATCGAAGATCTTGAGGTCGAGCTTGTTGAGTCCCAAGCTGACAAGTCGGTGGCTATATACCTGGTTGATGCCGGTACTGCCCAAACTCAGCTGAGGGAGGCTACCGATCGAGCATAATGGGCTACTAAGCTAGCTAAATGCCAATCTTGGAGGGATACCCTCAAGGAGATTCATGCTCGAGGCTTCGACCTTTCTGAGGAAATAGCTCAAGCTAAGATGCACGAAGTTGATGCCAGACAACTAGCCTCTTCTGACGATGACGATGAAGGCAGCAAGGGCGGATCCGATAATGGAGAGGGACCCAAGGAAGAAGCTGCCCTCGAGGAAGAAGTCGTCCCCGAGCATAGTTAGGACTTGTACTCTTTTTTTTCTTTCATGTAGGACCTTTTTTGGACCTTTATACATATTTTTTTCAAGTATATATATATATATGAAGATATTTCCCTTCTGAACTCCTTAAATTTTTCTTCAAACTTGCTTTGTGCCTTGTAAAATTTTAGCACACTTTTATGCCTTGAAAAATATGTTTGAGACTTCGGTTTTTGGTGATTTGATCAAAGTCATAATAATACTTCTTTTATAGTCGAGTTCGAGTAAAACTCGAACACGAAGCAATAGGACCCTTAGGTTTGTATTGAGTAAGAATAGCTCCTCGAACTGTAATCGAGTGAGTTTGTATTCAAGCTCAAAGTAGTGGAACCCTTAGGTTCGAATTGAGTGAGAACGTGTTCTCGAACTCTAAATGTATTGGCCCTTAGTCTCTTTGAATCGGGCTAATATAGCCTTAAAAGAATGGCTTTTTTCCTTTTTCGGCTTAGCGACTTTATAAAATTTTGTGATGCCTTAGCATGTATTTTTTACCCATTGGATTTTTTGAGCGTTTAATATTGGTTGAAACCCCTTAGTTTTTTGTGCCTTAGAACAAGTTTGTATTTGAATAATTCGATACCTCTTAAGGTTTTTCGAGGGATGATATAATCAAAGCCCTTTGATTATTTTGCCGAGGGTAGCCTTTTTTAACCAGTTTTCAAAGAATTCGAAGGCCTATTTTTATTGCGGGATTCGGACATCTCCGAGCCACGTTAATTTGGCCGTAGCCTTTGGGTATGCCTCTAATAATATCTCGAACTTGTTCAAAGTGTTAGTCTCCGAGAATGGTGGTCCTGGCCTATAAATCGAGGGTTGCCTCATTGAGGTCTTACAGTTTCGAAGTTAGATAGTTTGAACATGTTGATATTGACAGCACTCCCCGAGTATGGGGTTGATCGTTCGAGGTATAGTTGCACTTGTCCCTTGAGCCATTTTTAACAAAAATCATAAGTACGGAGCTTGTAACGTAGAAAATTTTCATTGAGGCACAAGATATCTGAATAGTTCATACATGCGTACATGTTTTGCCATCGGGGCTCGACTAATCTATACGGACACGGTTCATTCCACCGTTGTTCCATTACAAAGTTTTCCTATCGAATCCCCTTTGACATGAAGTATTTTCCTTGAAAATATAACATTTTGTAGGGTGATGCCCCCTAGTATTCAAGGTTGATTGTGAGGAGATATCAGATACTCTAAGTCAGCACGAACAATGGTTGACTCATTAAAAATCTTGCCGGAAAAACCCATTTGGGATAAAAAATGGTCGAAGGGAAAAAGAGTGCAACGCGTGCTTTAAGGTCCTAATATCTTCCTGCTTGATGATAACTTCGATGTTTCTGCTCGAACACCTGAAAATAAGTTAGTGCAAAATGTAAATGGAAAAGGAGAAGGTCATACATTAGCAGTAATATCTCTTGAGGAGTGAGATGTTCCAATTATTTGGTAGTTGCACGCCGTTTATCGTGCCTAGCTTGTAAGATCCCTTTCCGACAATATCGAGGAATTGATAAGGTCCTTCCCAATTAGGGCCGAGTTTTCCTTCATTAGGGTCTCGAGTGTTGATGGTGACTTTCCTCAAGACCAAGTCCCTGATTCTGAAGTGTTGAAGGTTAGTCCTTCGATTATAATACCTTTCGATGCGTTGTTTTTGCATGGCCATTCGGACGAGGGCGACTTCTCGTATCTCATCTAACAGTTCCAGGATACTATTCATAGCCTCATGATTTGACTCTTCCGTTGTATATCGATATCTAGCGCTAGGTTCCCCGACTTTGACCTAAATCAACGCTTCGGCATCGTATACTAGGGAGAACGACGTTGCCCGCGTAGTGGACTTTGATGTTGTTCGATATGCCCAAAGGACTTCGGGTAGAATTTCTCTCCATTTTCCCTTGGCGTCATTCAACCTTTTGTTCAGATTCTGAATGATGGTTTTGTTTGTCGATTCAGCTTGCCCATTTCCGCTTGGATGATATGGTGTTGATAAGATTCTCTTTATTTTGTGATCTTTGAGAAACTTTGTTACCTTGCTACCGATGAATTGTTTTCCATTGTCGCATACAATCTCGGCAGGTATCCCGATTCAACATATGATGTGATCCCAAATGAAGTCTATAACTTCTTTTTCTCTGAATTTTTTGAAGGCCTGTGCTTCAACCCATTTAGATAAATATTCAGTCATAAATAAAATGAATTTAGCTTTATCTGGGGCCGATGTCAAGGGGTCGACGATATTCATCCCCCATTTCATAAATGGCCATGAGGATAGGACCGAATGAAGTTGTTCTCCGGGCTAGTGGATCATTGGCGCATACCTTTGACACTTAACACATTTTGGAACCAACCCCTTAGTGTCCTTTTCCATATTATCCCAATAATATCCTGATCTAATGATTTTGTGAACTAGTAATTCGGCACCGGAGTGGTTCCCACAAGTACCTTCGTGAACTTCTCATAGGACATAATCGGTGTCCGCTGGCCCCAAGCATACTGCTAACGGTTTGTCGAACGTCCTCCTGTACAATGTTCCATCCTCAGCCAATGTGAATCGAGCAGCTTTTGTTCGTAGAGCCTCGATTCCTTAGGGTCCGATAGAAGCTTTCCATTTTTCAAATAGTCGATATACTTATTCCTCCAATCCAAAGTTAAGCTTGTGGAGTTTATCTCAGCATGACCTTCCTCGATTACAGATTTTGAGAGTTGAACAATAGTCCCAGGGCTGATTTCGTCATCCTCGACTGATGATCCCAAATTTGCAAGAGCATCGGCTTCACTGTTTTGTTCTCGAGGTACATGTTGTAAAGTCCATTCTTTAAAATGGTGTAAAGTCACCTGCAGCTTATCCAAATACCTTTGCAGTCTATCCTCTCGAACCTCGAAGGTTCTGTTCACTTGGTTTACTACCAGTAGGGAGTTGCATTTGGCTTCAATGACTTCTGCTCCCAAGCTCTTAGCTAATTCGAGACCTGCAATCATGGCCTCGTACTCGGCCTCATTGTTATTCAACTTGGAGGTTTTAATAGATTTCCTAATGGTATTTCCCGTGGGCGACTTTAAAACGATGCTTAGCCCGGACCCTTTCACATTCAAAGTGCCATCTGTAAAAAGGGTCCAAACCCCTGATGATGTACCTAATTTCATCAAAAGTTACTTTTCAACTTCGGGTACGAGGGTTGGCGTGAACTCGGCCACGAAGTCTGCCATGAAGTTTGCCAAAATTTGAGAATTGATGGTCGTTCGTGGTTGATATTCGATATCATACCCACTAAGTTCGACGGCCCATTTGGTCAATCGTCCCGATAGTTCGGGCTTATGCAAAACATTACGAAGTGGATAAGCAACAAATACACATATGGAGTGACATTGAAAATATGGTTTTAGCTTTCTAGAGTCGCTTATTAGCAAGTGCCAATTTGTCTAAATGTGGATATTTAGTTTCTGCTTCTCCTAGAGTTTGACTTACATAATAAACAGGAAGTCGCGTACCTCTCTCTTCTCGAACTAGGACACCACTTACCGCGATTTCATAGACTTCCAAGTATTAGTAGAGCTTCTCATCTGCCTTTGGAGTATGAAGAAATGGCGGTCTTGAGAGGTACCATTTTAATTTTTCTAAAGTATGTTGGCATTCCGGGGTCCAGGCAAAGTCTTTCTTCTTTTTGAGTAGTGAGAAGAATCTATGGATCTGATCTGACGATCTTGAGATGAATCGACCTAGGGCAGCTATCCGCCCCGTTCGCCTTTGTACGGATTTAATGCTATCCACGATGGTGATGTCTTCGATAGCCTTGATTTTATCGGGGTTGATATCGATCCCCCGATTCGACCCCATGAAGCCGAGGAACTTGCCCGAACCGACCCCGAAAGCACATTTCTCGGGGTTGAACTTCATGTTGTACTTTCTCAATATCTTGAATGTTTCCTGCAAATGTGTCAAATTTTCCTCTGGAAGGACATAACTAGCATATCATCAATATATACTTCCATTGACTTACCCATTTGTTCTTCGAACATTTTATTTACTAGGCGTTGGTAGGCAGCACCTGCGTTTTTTATCCCAAAAGGTAGTACGTTATAAAAATATGTTCCGTACTTAGTGATGAATGAAGTCTTTTCTTGGTCTTTCGGGTTCATTTGGATTTGATTGTACCCCGAATAGGCATCGAGAAAACTAAGGATCTCGTGGCCTAGTATCGATGCCAGGCAGAGGAAAAGAGTCTTTGGGACATGCTTTGTTCAAATCCTTATAATCTACACACATCCTAAGTTAGTTCCCTTTTTCAGGTACTACGACCACATTTGATAACCATTCAGGATATTTTACTTCCCGAATGGATCTTATTTTGAGAAGTTTAGCTACCTCAAATGCGCGTTTTACCTCAGACTGGGGCCTTCTCTTTTGTTTCACAGGCTTGAACTTTGGGTCCAGACTCAATCGATGTGTTGTTATCTCTGGTGGGATACCTGCCATGTCTAAGTGGAACAAAGAAAAACAATCCATGTTATCGATAAGAAAATGAGTTTTTTCCTGAGTTCGGGGGTTAACCCCGTTGTTGGTATACCTTTCGCTAGGGTAGGTACTCGATCAATATAAACTTTTCTAGCACTTCGACTGTTGATTTGGTGGCATCGGAGTCTTCGGGAATAATGAAAGTTCGAGGGGTCCAATAATCTTCGTCTTCTTCTCTCTCTATTTCCTGCTTCCCCTATTTAGTCGAGGCTGGTGGCTATGATTGCTATTTGGCTCCCTATTTACCTTTGATGTCTGATCCTTTCAATGTTGATAGTGCCGATATCGATATTAACTCATCGACCGCGAACATTTCCTTTGCAGCATGTTGCTCCCCATATACTGTTCTCACCTCGTCCGACGTCGGGAATTTCATAATTTGGTGGAGAGTTGAAGGGGTTGCCCCCATATTGTGAATCCAGGGCCTCCCGAGTAGGGAGTTGTACCTCATGTCTCCCTCGTTTACGTGGAACTTAGTATCTTGGATAGTTCCAGCCACGTTCACCGGTAGGATGATCTATCCTTTAGTTGTCTCGCTGGCCATAATGAAACCGTTCAAGACCCGAGTCGCGGGCACGATTTGATCTTGTAGGCCGAGCTTCTCCACGACCCTTGATCGGATGATATTTACAGAGCTACCTGGATCCACTAAAACACGATTAACTTGAACTTTACTTAATAAGATATAAATAACCAGAGCGTCGTTGTGAGGTTGAGAAATTCCTTCTGCTTCCTCGTCGTTGAATGATACGGTGCCTTCTGGCACATAATCTTGGGTTTGTTTTTCCTTAGTAATCGATACCTTAGCGCATTTGAATATGGGCCCTTGTGGAGTATCGACCCCGCCGACAATCATATGGATTACATGTTGCGGCTCCTCTTGTTCATTTTTCCTTTTAGTGTCCCTTTCTCTGAAATGATTATTGGCTCGATCACTTAGGAACTCTATGCGTACACTCCCTTCGGGTTCTGCGCCGAGGTTCGCATTCAAAGCAATGTGCGAACTGACATCGAATAGGTTGGCAACCGGTACTCCACCGAGATCAGCTTGTGGCACCTCGAACCCTGGAGCAATTACATTATCAGTTTCCTTGTGGAATCTGAGGCCATTGTCACCATGTGTGGGTGCATTTGTGAGTTTGACATGTTAACTTGAAAGCAAAAATACTTGACAAGAACAAGCATAAAATAGTGTGTGTTATCGGAAATCAGTAGTGAATAATCACTATTATCCTTGGACCCACGGTGGGCGCCAAACTTTTTATCCTAAAATTTGGATAACAATTAAACTTATATTGTGATTTTAAGAATATGTGATTTCGTCTAATACCAATTGATAAACGAGAAAATAAATAAATGAATTAAACTGTAAAATAAATCAAATCAGTGTGTAAGCAAAGCCTCGACCTCGAATTGAATTAACCTCGAGGTGGTGTAGTAAGAACAGTAAAGAATAAAGCAACTGAGATGAGCAGTAAATAGAGAAATTAATAAGAAATAAATGGTTGTATATATTTTTCTCAGTGAGCAATGATGATCACAAATGAATGGAATTCCTCTTATATAGTGTAGGAGTCCTAATTAAGGTATACTTCGAATTACAGTAGGAAACCATATCAACAGCTGATTAACCGCTACAGACTTGATTCGTTCCGAGATTTACGTAGCGATCCTTGACCAATCGCGGATATCTCGCCCTTTCCGTTATAAAGCCATGCCAATATTACTCAGAATATGTCTCTTTCTAGCCTTGATTGACATTGACTTTAATCTGAAAAGAGGCTTTGATTTCGGACTCGACGTCCTAACTCTTCGATGTGACATTCCTATCTTGACCAAATAGTGAAATCGGGTAGCTCTGATTTCTACCATATACAAATCGTAACATCATCCAACTAGTTGTTCTTGAGAGTATATCATTTCCCAAGATATATTGATGATAATTGAATCAAATATTGATGAATAATTTAAGAACTCGAGTAAAATTAGATTATTTTAATCATGAAATAGATTTTTGTACTTAGCAAAAGAAAACTATCAATCAAACTAGAATGTAAAGAAAAAGAACTAGATTATTATAATAGCAAAGAACTAGAATAAAAATGCAAACGATTAACATGTACCATAAAATTTTAGAATGTATGTAGGTGTAATAATAAATTTTAAATAGGTACTTCAATAGTTGGTTTGATTCAATTTTTTCCGGTTATTTTTTTATTAAGACCAAAATCAAACTAAATTTGACCAGTTTTTAAATATCAAAATCAAAATCAAACCAAACCAAAAAGGTGTCGATTTTTTTGGTCGGTTTAGGTTGGTTTTCGACTTGGTTCGATTTTTCGGGTTTTTATAAACACCTCTAACTGTAATATTTTTTCAAGTGAAATGCATGTTCAAGCATAATTTCAAATTACAAATACTGTTTCGTAACTCAACCCTAAATATTACGTTTTTCAAAAATGTTAAATTTTATGTCGAAACGCTTACTAAAATAACCTATCGAGAAATTGTATTCAAGGACTTACCAAACAAAGGAACTTGACAGTATCCATACCTAAAGTAAGCTTTTCCAACTATTTAAAAATGTCCACGACCACCACATTTTTCTTGAACTTCACCAAAACCGAATGCTTGAATTCATCAGCTATGGCTGCTAGTTATTGGTAAACCAATGAAGCAAAATGGCCTCCCAAAGCCACCTATACATAAACGGTAAAAACTTTCCATTGTCGGTGTTTACCCCAGCGAATCTGGGATTTAAACTATATGGATTCAACCTAAAGAGTCTTGGTATTGAATTCATTATATTTTTAAAGTTTTGAGTTCATATCTACTATTTATTGTAATTTGCATAAATTTTTACACATAAATTTATGTTTCGCGTCGAAAGTACTGAATAAAGATGAACCCCATATCTCCATGTTGCATCCGCCCTTTTTTACCCCAACCTATTACAGTATAAATTATTATGGTTAAGTCATGAGAATTTGTACTAATTAACTCTGATTTAGTAAGAAGAGTGTTTATGAATACTTCAATGTATTCAGACTAGCATGCACATGTAGTTGTCAGTTGAGATGTCCTTAAGGTCATAAGGTGTACTTGTGTTTTGTTTCAGGTAGAATGACCTAAATGACATCTACACTTGTGCCACTTTGTCATGTCGGTCTCTAAGATCAACAATTTACCAATTGAACACTTACACTCCTTCAAATCGTGTATAATAAACACTTATGACATGAGGTTGTCAGTACGTGTAACAAAATCTCCTCCACGTTGGCTGCCACATCAAAAATAACAATGTGTATATTCCATGTCACATGGTAGATTAAAATAATTAAAATCAAAAATAAAAATAAAATTCAAATATTAATCCCCTCCCTCAAATGGTGCGACTGAAGACCCTATGGGTAGTGGAGGCGGTGCCTGTCCATTCGCCCATGCTTGGTACATTTCTG
>ML332339.1:27399-52194 GCA_005239505.1 Nicotiana paniculata | reverse complement strand
CATAACATAGATAGTATATAGAACCTAATTGATGGCCAAACAATTAAGCAATTAAACACAGAACTGAAGAAAAAACCATATATTGAGTAAAATATATTCAAAGTTAAATTAATGTTAAATGACAATATTCATGGCTAAACCAAAACCCCAGAACAATGGGTGTTTAGCCACTCATGCTATGATCAAACAATTGCATAAGTGTGCATGAATTTAAAATACTTGAATAAAAATGAAGAAAACTGATAATCCTTGCTCCTTCAATGATTCTGTGCGTGTATTTTGCTCCCAAATTCGTCTCCCCCCTTCATGATGTGTTCTTGGGTCTATTTATACGGTTGGGATAAACCCTAACCGTGTAAGAGACTCCTATCCTGGCTTGGAAACACTTAAAAACCTTTAAAACTCGGACTTTACCGAAATAGGCACCCTGGCGTTAGGGGTCTAACGCCTGGCTAACGCCAGGCACCCCCTGGCGTTTTGGGTCTAACGCCTGGCTAACGCCAGGCAACCCCTGGCGTTTTGGGTCTAACGCCTGGCTAAAGCCAGGCTTGTCCCGGACCGCTCCTTTTCGACTCTTGCACGTATTTTCCGACGTTTATGCTCTCATTTAGCTCGGCTTCCATTTCCAACTCACCTGCACATTAAATAAACTCCATTAGGCACACATGACGTGTATTTTTATCATTAAAGCACATAAAATTCAAGGTATATAATGCTTAAAATCATGAATTCTAGCCACGCATCATAAGGACCCCAAACATCTGCATGCACAAGATCAAAGACAGAAGTAGAACATGAAGAGCTAAGATGAAAAGGAAGTCTGGACTACTTTGCAATGGGATACAATGATCACTAATCAGGTGCAAATCACTTAAGCTATGTAGTTTCCGTACCACCTTTAGAGGAGCATTTCCTAACCTTTTATGCCATAAATCAAACTTATTTCATGATTGTGTGCTACTCTCACTAGTCTTACTAGCACACTTATTTGTACTACTAACAATGGTATTTACAGTTGGTGATAAATGTTGCTCAGAGAGTTGTCTGTCTTCAGTATTAAGAATGTAGAGACCAAGTTCTTCTTTACCAATCCCCAGGACCTTTCCACTGAAGAGTTCCTGAAAGACACAGAAATCAGGAAAGAATGCCACCATACACCTTAGTTCTTTTGTGATCTTAGAGACTGAGAGTAGATTATACTTGAATTCTGGAATATGTAATATGTTTTGAACCTTCTTATCTCTGGAAAAGGAACAGATCCCAGTGTATGTAATAGTAACCTTCTCACCAGTAGGAAGATATACTTTGTTTTAATCTGCAGCTGATAATTATTTATAAGAATCCAATAGATTTAAACTATGCACCATGTGATTAGAAGCCCCTGTATCTATTATCCACTTATGATTCACCAAGGTAGACATAAAAGCATGTATATTACCTGTTGTTCCAGTAGTTGCTGAATTAGCTACAGGTTCAGCATTCTTGCCTTTGTTCAACATCTGCAATATCTGCCGATACTGTTCTGGAGTAAAACACTGAGCTGGGGAACCGAGAGTAGAGCTTCCCAAGGAATTGCTTTGAGAATCTGAAGATTGATTGCCATAGTCGCTTGCATTGTTGGACTGAGCACTGAAATTTCCTTCTCTCTTCTTGTTTTTGAAATCACTTGGATATCCATGTAGTTTGAAGCAATTCTCCTTGGTATGTCCTTTACACCTGCAGTACTCACAATAAACTGGTGACTTGTTGAAGGAGTTTTCAGTTTTATAACCTCCCGTGTATCCAGTGTTTGTAGGACCTCCATTGTTGTTGTAGTGCCTATTACTCATCATAGTTGCAGTTTCATTGATATCATTAGAACCATACACACCCTTTCCATTGATCATTTGTCTTTAAACATTGATAATCATAACATAAGCTTGATTCATATTAGGCAGAGGCCTAGTCATTAACACCTGATTCTTAGCATTTTCCTGTGAGTCATTAAGCCCAGTGAGAAATTGATATAGTTTTTGAAGCTGATAGTGCTCAACATGCTTCTTTGACTCAGGACAGCCACAAGTAGGAGGAGGAGTCAATGCTTCATAATCATCCCACAGTTTTCTTAGTCGAGAAAAGTAAATAGATACAGAGGATAATCCTTGTGTTAGTGTAGCTATTTCCTTATGCAGGCAAGCTGCCCTAGAAGCATTAACTTTTTCAAATCTCTCCCTAAGATCTTCCCAAACAGTGTAGGCATCTGATGCATAGATTACAATACTAAGCAGATTTGGAGACATAGTATCCATAATCCATGCAAGCACTATCGCATTACATCTATCCCATAGTTCATGAAGGTTAACATCATAGTTTGTCTTTTTGCAGGTGCCTAGAACAAATCCTAATTCGTTTTTGCCATGCAATACAATTTTCAATGACCTACTCCAGATCGAGTAATTTTCAGATCCTTGCAATTGAATAGAAATAAGAACTGAACCTTGCGTATCAGGTGAGTGAATGTACAGAGAATGATGATGATCAACCTGATCAACTAATTGAGCTGCATTCATCGTTGCGAGGTGAGGATCAATATCTTCTTCATGAACCACATTGTTGTGAATTGAGAAACTTTGAGAATTTTGAATCGAAGGACAGAAATGAAGCTATAGACACATGCACAGACTTATCGCCACCAATACCGATCCAATCTAGCAAATCACACACAAATTTCAAACCCTAGCTTTTAGTAGGTAAAATTCAGATGAAAATCGATTTAACCAGTTTCACAAAGCAAACAATTGAGATTGAGATTAAGTATTCTGTCATAGCTGAGCAATCATTACTCGATTAACCGAGCTCTGATACCATGTCGAAGAGCTCTAGCTATGACGACATACAAAGAAGATATAGAGAAGGTATACAGAAGAGTGAAGTGGAGGAGAAGAACATTACTCCATTTTATGAATATTGGAAAATGTACAACCTTACCATTTACAGAGTACTTTCTACTACTTATAGAGATTAACCACTAATTACTATATTACTCCACTAAGTAGTTCTAACTAACAAACCACTAACTAACTATACACTTTAAATACATGGTACCCACAATCCTCAACAAAGATAATTTGATAAATTCAAATTTATGGTAATGATATTTTTGTCTTGAAAAAATAACTTTTTACTTCAGATTTCTGCTCCAAATCACTTTTCCAACTTGACCAAACACTCAGATTTTCAAAAAAAATATAGTTTTTTGACCCAAAAAAATTGCATGGCCAAACAGGCTTTCCACAGCTCCCTCAATCTATCCAATCCATATAATGCATTCGGTCAAACCCACATAATGCATGCTATTTCTAATTCCGTTAGCAATTTATCCCAAATCCGTTGTCCATAATCCGTTAGTTCGAGTATGGATCTACGATTAAGCTAATGCTTTATGTTTGCTGTGAAATTTGATTTTTGAGTACTTCTTCTAATTATTATTTACTAATTTCGTGATTTATGAAGTTCCTTTTTATTGCCCTTCTTTGAATAGATTGGTTATTGCATGCCGTGCGCTTTGACACTTATTCACCAAAAGAAGTTGTTCATTTCCAGACATAACACATTAGCAGTATACAAAATTGGATGACGCTCCTATAATTTTGTCAATATAACTAATTTCTGCTTCATCTGGTTTACCATTTTATATCCAACAAATAAACCATGCCAAATGATCTGAATCTGTCACTTTGATGGATATACAGTATAAATCGGGCTCGTCTACGACATAGTAAATCAGGCTCGGAACATGTGGAATCAGAGATCGTCCCCCGTCCCACCGGGCCAGAACTCGAGATCAGTATATCCGACCTCGAGAACATTGAGTCCGTGATCCCGGAATCGACCTTGACCCCCAATGAGCTCGAGGTAACATTGTTAGTGTAACCCACAAAAGACTGAAATAACAGAAGGCAAAATCCATGACCAGTCGGATATTGCGGCGGGGATCTCGACACATATCAATAAGGGATCGACAAATCAGCAAATCAGGAGATTTTTACCTTTTATGGAATTGGACCTAAAGTAGGATTCCCCTGCTATATAAAGGGGGTCTAATTACTTGTAAAATACATTGTAACACGCATTCCAAAGTAATACATTAGTTTTCTCTTTAAGCTCTTATTTCATCTGTGTCCTGATACCGATCGAGGTTCATCTAGTTCAAGGGTAGTTAACCTCCCAAGGCTGTAACTGTTCAATTCATGCGGTTTGATTTACTTTATCATTGTTTATTTCAATTGCAATTCAATTCATCACTTTGTGTCAAGTTAATCCACGTATCTTTAAAATCACTTACAAATTTAATTGTTATCCAATTTTGTGGGCAAACAGTTTGGCGCCCACCGTGGGGCTAAGGATAATAGTGGTTATTTGATACAAATTTCCATAACACACACTATTTTACACTTGTTCTTTGAAGTGACTCTGATTTCAGGTTAAACAACTAAAAATTTCGAACTCTCAATCAGCACCTCTACATGTTGACAATGAGTCTGGCCACCATGGAGAAAACAACAACGTAGAACCCAGAAACAAGGTTCCCCCAGTCGACCTCGGCGGATTCATGACCGTAGACACGATCGACGTTAGCTCACATGTGGACATAAACACAAATTTACCCACTGATCCTGAGGACAACGCCCGTAAGGATTTTCAATCGATTGCACAAGCACACATGACAACGAAGATGGTGGAATAACCTTGCGGGTAATCTTCGAAATGTTACAGGCTCAACAGGCGGCGATAGCCCAACTCTAGAACTATAACCGCCCGCCGAGTAGGATTGAGCCGAACCATCCTGGGAAGTTATCCACAGAGATGAATCGGTCTCAGAGAGATCGAATGAGAAGGAGTCGGGGGCCAACCCGGTAGTCATGAAGATGCTCGAAGAACTAACAAAATAGATAGAGTCGGGGGAGAAGAAAATTGAGGCAAACGATAAGAAGGTGGAAACCCACAATTCCAGGGTTGATCAAATCCCATGAGCGCCGCCGATATTGAATGGCATAGACTCCAAGAAGTTAGTACAAAAGCCATTTCGTCCGAGCGCGGTTCCCAAGCTGATACCTAAGAAGTTCTGCATGCCCGAGATTCCTAAGTAAAATGGAATGACCGACCCAAATGAGCATGTTACCTCCTACACATGCGCCATCAAAGGGAATGACTTGGAGGATGATGAGATCGAATCTGTCTTGCTGAAGAAATTCGGAGAGACCCTGTCAAAGGGAGCTATGATATGGTATCACAACTTACCTCCTAATTCTATTGACTCATTTTCTATGCTTGTAGATTCTATCGTAGAAGCACACGCGAGGGTTATCAAGGTCGAGACCAGGAAGTCGGACCTTTTCAAAGTAAAATAGAAGGATAATGAAATGCTCAGAGAGTTTGTGTCCCGGTTTCAAATGGAATGGATGGATCCACCACCGATAGCTGATTATCGGGCCGTTCAAGCTTTACCCAAGACTCAATGATTGAAGCATGGTGGCTTCATAATAGTTGAAGATGAATCTGATAGAGTATCCGACTGTTACTTGGGCTGATGTGCATAACCGATATCAATCAAAAATAAGAGTCGAAGATGATCAACTTGGGGCTCTTTCTGGGTCCATTTATCCTTTCAGATCCATCGACAGAGTCAAGAGAGATAGCGACCGTAAACCAAGGTCAAACATGGATCGATACCAGCCGTATAATGAAGATCGAAGAAGCAGTGGGTCCGGACGAAATTCTATGCGAAAAGAAAGGAGAAATGATCGAGGTCAGAGTACTCGGGGTCTCATGAGCAAGAACGATTTTGACAGGCCTACCGAGCCTAAAGAAGCACCAAGGTTATCAGAATATAACTTTAATGTTGATGTTGTTGCCATCGTATCAGCTATCGAACGCATCAAGGGCACCAAATGACCTCGACCTCTACAATCCGATCCAGCCCAAAGGGATATTAGCCAGATGTTCAAATATCATTGAACTCACGGCCACAGAACAGAGGATTGCCGATAATTGAGGGAGGAGGTAGCCTGGTTATTCAACAATCGGCACCTTCGAGAATTCCTGAGCGACCGAGCCAAGAATTAATTCAAAAATATGGATTCTAATAAATATACTGTCGCGCCCCCCTTTTTCCTCGCACGGGTCAGGTGCGGAGAGATCGGGTTCATGACATTCTGGACAACTCTTTAAATCAAGAGGTTTAAGGAAGAGTCACCACCTAACGATTTTGTGGTGCGTTAGGGCACCTAGAGTAGATAACTCATGAACTAGTTTGCATTACCAGAGATTGGGTAAGGGTTTGAAGTTATCCTAAGGGGAAGGTGTTAGGAACCCTTCAAGATCCACAACTATGGGTCCCAGCCAAGAAGTTTTGTGAATTTGGACGGTAAACAAATAGCAAGTAAGGTTCATATAAGAGAGGATTTCAAACAAGTATGAAAATCTTTAAAGGGTTTACGGGAAAACATCAGAGTAAAACATTTGAAAAGAATTGTCTTAGGTTTAAAGTAATACGGATCACATCAATGCAATATCCGGTAATCACTCCTCGAAGAGGGGCTACGCGTGGTATTAGCGCACCGGTCATCATATCCGTATTCTACCTTTCCCACCCCGTAGAGGTTATTTAAAGAAGTGCGTGCTGGTCACAAAGGCTTATTGCGTGCTATTACCCGTCCCGTTCTATAAGTCACGGAGGGTGTTTAGGACTACTAAATCCTACAAGGTGAGTACTAGGTTGTACCCCTAGGTTTAAAGGATAAAATTCTAAGCGACATATAAAACAATTAGGACTACAAATATGGGAACACATGAGGGCAGATAAGAGGCTCATAGATCCCTCCACAGGTAAACACATAAATACCAAGTCTCAAACACAACTAAGTTCTCAAAGGTAGGATTTAAAACATGAGTTTAAAGTTAGAAAAACAGTAGGTTTCAGAAGTTTAACAAAGGACTGATAAAGCAGGGAATTTAAAAGTACAGAATAGTTTTAAGAAGAGGAATTGATTGGAAATCCAATAATTTAAAGACAATAGCAGGATTTAACAGTGATGAAGTTTTCAGTAAGAAAATGGATGAATAACTTTTAGAAAACCAGTAATCAGAAGTAAAACGAGATTTTAAATAAAGCAGAGTAATTTCCAACAGGAGTGACTTACTTTGAAAGCAAGAACCAGTAGTTTTAAAGGAGTTTTAGTAAAAGGAGAAGGAGTGCACAATTTCAAGAACCAGTAATTTTAAAAAAAATAGAACAAGGGTTTAGGAAAAACAGAATGATTTGCTTGAACTTCGGGAAAGGAGAATCGTTTTGAAAATCCATCAATTGCAGGAGTAAAAGTAATGAAAAACAACAAGGTTCTAAGGTTTTCAGAAGAGACTGATTAAATTTAATGACCACTTTTAATACAGGCAAGACATAAAACAGTTGATTTTAGTTTTAATAAGTATTAGGCCTAAGATTTTCCTAGGCGCCCGTATATATACTGATTATGCATACATTGATTATGAGTCCTGAAGCATGATTTCTAGATGCAAATGCAGAAGCAGTATCATTACGACATATTTTATTATAGTTATTAGCTGTGAACAAGATTTCTAAAGTAAATAGGAGTATAGTAGAGATGCTGAAGTAAACAATCTAAACATGGTTTCTAATGCATGGTATGCATGTCCTAAGCATGATACTATTGCACACATAGGTAAAGTGAATCATATGATCATGATTTCTACCCATAACTATATTAAACATGCATAGCCCCCTCCCATATTCACTATCCAGCCCCAAACATTCGTTTACAGATTATTACAGTTCAAGAATAAATGAATTACATTACTGAAAGGAAAATAAGAAGCTACTTCTATAGAGAGCCTTCAATCAGGCCTATATCTCCCAACCTCAATCCTTTCGAGTTTCACAGCCTTACATGGTCTGGGTGCGGCAAAGCTCCCTAGGGCCCTCGTGGGGTCCCTGGCCAATACCAGCACCCAGATATAATTACCAAAGTTGAACAAGTGCAGTGTGGAATTACCAGCCTCAGTGCATCAAAGTTCAGAGGGAACTCATGGGTTCCCTAAGCAATGCTTACACTGAGGGGGTGGAACCTAGGAGTCTAGGAGTAAAGTGAAGTGCCAAGAGGTGAGTTCGAAAAGAAAAGGAGTTTTGAAAGAGAGTTCATAAACCAGAGAGTTTGTTTGACAAAACAGTTTTTTGAAAAGATATGAGTAAAGAACAACCTCACACAGCATCAAAGATGCATAGCCAAAATACACAGCATTACAACAGGTTTAGACATTACAAGCAGTGGTGATGGGGGATGGGAACAGGTAGAACATTTAATGGTAAACAATCCAGTGAAAGATCTAGGAATGGTTTGGGCATGATCAGAGATTGCTTACTCTGACATAGCCATAAACCAACCATAAAGGAGTCACATAGAGAGGGTCAAGGGATTGGGGTACAACACAATTATGAAAAAAGCTAATAAATATGCCCAAAAACACACATGACAAGGGAGACAATAGCATGCTAAGTGTATTCTAATTACAGGTTTCGCAGAAGAACCATAAGTAAAAGCAGACTAAGAACAATAAGAACTGAAACAAGTAGAGAATCATGTTGTTGATAAAGCATTAAATTTAAAATAAGACATACCAGTGAAGAGGAAAACAAGCAGAATGAGAGAGCAAGACAAGAGCACAATGGTTAGCCTTGGCTTATAGCCGGCTAACAGTAACCAAGAGCAAGGAAAAGTAGTAGAGTAGAGAACCTTTTGTAAGAAAGAGAGTTTTTAACCACAAGTCAGTGTGTCTTTTGTGTTTGTGAAAAGCTAGAACTTTTATAGTTGAAAAACAAGTAGCAAAATATGGTAAGAATCACAAAGTCATGGTAATAAAAGAAGTCAGAATCAATCAGTTTAAGAAAATTACATGGTTCCTTTAAATTGTGGGATTCAAACTCAGAAATGGTAAAGACATATAGCCACATAAGGTAAAATAGAAGTCAGTACGAGACTAAATAAGGAAAGAATCAAAGTAGCATGGTAATCAAGGAACTCAGAATCAATTAACCAGGAAATCAAGACATTTGTTCCCTTAAGTTAAGGGGTTTCAAAATTCACACGGTAAGACCTAGTAACATACAGAATCAGTACATGACTAATAAGGAAGGAGTCAAAGTTTATTAAGTATAGAGTAGTAAATTAGGACTAAATTCAGAAAGCTTTAATTAAGGAAAGGATTCAGTAAATAGAATACCTCAACAAACAAGGTAAAGGAATCAATCAATTTAAACATACGCGTCAATTAATTTTGAATAGAAATTGAGGGTTTAGAGGAAAGTCTGTCAATCAAAACCCCAAAGTATGGAATCCATAACCAATCAAAGAAAGAGTCACAATTCTATATTCATCATATAAATAGACAAGAATAACTAGTCATAGCAAGCGTGCAGGTTAAACAACATTGATAGAAAGAGGCAAGTCTGAACAATCAAGATAGACATAAGCACATAGAGGTGATATAAGTTAGGCTAAGAAAACTCAGTAGAACATATTCGAGGCAGATAATCACAACAACTTAAACAAGAAACGAGCAGTCATGCTAATACACAGAATCAAACGAAGAAATCTAGAAAAATTAGGGTTGTTAACATAAGCGAGATAAAAATCTAGTAAGATCATAGAATCAGTCATGATATGCAAAGAACAGACTTAAAATGCAAAGAGAAACTTAGTTTTAAACAAGCATAAAAGAGTTCTGAGAAATCTTAGTTTTAAAAAGGGAAGTGAAACCGTTTAAAAACTAACGATTCCTTAAAGTTCGAGTCAAGAATGATGTAAAACATAAAGAGACATGCTTGAATCGTTTAAAAACACCATATATCTGAGAGGTATAGGCAAAAATTAGGGTTGCATAATAGAATCAGAGATAACCGAAAAACCTACCGTGAAACTCAAAGATCGTAATGGATATGGCGTGGCCGTGTCAACACCCCACCTGAGAGGCCGGGAACAACCAAAGCAGGAGCCCCAGGTGCAAGTCGGCATGTCCCAGAACCTCGAGGGCTTTAGAGATGAAGTGAGCTAGATGGAAGATACATCATGGAGGCTTGTAGTCGAAAGGATGGTGGTCGGAGATGGCCAAAGGAAGGCGGTGGAGTTCCATTGGAGACGAAGAGACAAAAGTCTCTAGAGACTTAGAGAGAGAGACGAGAGTTAGAGATATGAGTGGTAGGTGAAGAGTAAGGGGTCGGTTGGGAGGGTGGTTCGAATTAAATTAGGTAAGTGTGATCTGGGCCGTTGATCTAATTTGATCAACGGCTCAAATTAATTAGGGGTTGGGCCGGGTTAATTAAAGACTGGGTTGGGTATTCAATTGGGTTAATGGGTTGGGTTGAAATTGAAATAGGTTAAGAGTGACTAGATTTTAAATACCCCTTAAACTAAGATAATTAATAACTAAAAATAGCCAATAATTATATATAAAATGAAATTAAGTTAAAATAGGTAAAATCATAGTAATTAACTAAAATTAGGTGTAAAAATGCATAAATTTCGAATTGAAATGGTGCAAAAATGTCCAATTGGGCCATAATCGTAAAATTGTTGTAATTGAAATTATGAGACCCAATTGGCTAATTTGTGAAATAATTGAATTCTAATGGACAAAAAGTGATTAAAAATAGCATACTGATCTGGGAAATATTTTGAAATTATTTATAACATAATTTATGGATAATTATTTAAATATGAAATATTAAATAAACATGAAGATAATTTAATAAAACTATAGAGAAATAGGAAAAAATACTCCTTATTACAAAGAGTGATTTTGAAAGCATATATGCAAATTTTAAAGTAATTTTAGGAAAAATTAGGTATCAACAGCTGCCCCTATTTACTCGGGAAGGATGAAAGAGTTGTCGGGTAAAGATATGATGGCCAATTTTGACCGAATGGAAATTGTATGAGAGAATTAGGCCGTACCCTGGCTTCTGAGCTTTCTACATATCCCTGGTTTTACAGGAATTAGGCCGTACATAGTTTCGGAATCATCAGTGAAATATACCGGTGATGTTTCACAAGAACGGATGCAAGGTGGGAGGTAAGGTAAAGTAGGAAGGTCTTACGGGGTTGTATCGGAGAACTGGAGCGGTCCGCTCCTGCCTGGTTGGATGTTTCGGCCGGATTACCTGCAAATAAATAACAAGCATATACTGTGCATAATATAAACATGATGCAAGTTCCCGTTGGACTATGAATGCTGTCTTGGACAATTGAGGATGATTGTCCTTAGACCATGATGTCCTAGGCCATGAATCACTTGGTGCGGGATTCGCAGGCTATGAAATGATGTTCTCGGGCCATGAGGATGGTGCCTCCGAACCATGGTTCCTTTGAATAATGATATGCAAGTTGAAAGATCCTCAGGCCATGAAATGATGTTCTCGGGCCATGAAGATGGTGCCTCCGAACGATGACGCCTTTGGATAGGTTGGAGATATTTCATCCCATGAAGAATGCAGTGGTATCATGCTAACAAGACAAAGTTTAGTCTTGCAATTTGCGAAAAAAAAGAGGGGCAGAGCTTAGACCGAGAGAAGCATAAATAAATAACGTCCCGAAAGGTGGTTGCTTTGAAGAGGTAGATAGGAGCTTTATGCAATAAAGTAAAATGCAGGGGAGGTAGCGTGGAACCTTGAAAGGCAGAATGGTAGCCTTATGCAATGCAGGAAATAAAATGCAGGGGAGGTAGCGTAGAACCTCGGAAGGCAGAATGGTAGCCTTATGCAATGCAGGAAATAAAATGCAGGGGAGGTAGCGTAGAACCTCGGAAGGCAGAATGGTAGCCTTATGCAATGCAGGAAGTAAAATGCAGTAAGAGTTCTTAGCTGATGATAAACTGCGGTGATACGATTATGGTGAATAAGCGTTGTTTGCGATGATAGTAAGCGTCGGCATGTGCAACGAGTTTGAGAGCGTGTCCTTAAGAAATATGCATCTTGCAAAGATAGTAATGTGTTCTGGGATTTCGCCATCTTGGTGCCTGCACCCAAAGAAAAATTGTGAGTTTTGTAAAGAGGGAGGTTAGTTCGCATTCCCACTGGCTCAGCTCGGCCTGTCTACTTGATAACGAGGACCTTGTTGTTCATATCACAGGGGTAGCGTTGCTAAACAAGCTGTCTTTTGAGAAAGGAAATATGCATGGTTTTATAAAAACATAACATATAATTTAAAGTAATAATTTTTTTGGATGAACCGACAACCACGAAGTGGTTCAAGGCATTGCAACCTCTCTTGCTATGGAATTTTGAGGGTCTTCCTCAAAATTCTGCCCCAGTTTGATGGGTGAATGCTTCTGGCTGTTGCTTGTACGGTGCTCGGCTGCATTTGCTTCGGAATTTTGAGGTCCCTCTTCAAAATTCTGCCCCAGTTTGATGGGTGAATGCTTCTGGCTGTTGCTTGTACGGTGCTCGGCTGCATTTGCTTCGGAATTTTGAGGTCCCTCTTCAAAATTCTGCCCCAGTTTCCATTCGTGGGGGAAATGAAATTTTATTAAAATGTGACCGAACCCATAGGGCTGCCTATGTATCCCCTCTTAAATAGGAATCAGTTCAGGAGTAGTTCAATTTACAACATTTGATAAAAGCATGAAAGTTACACATAGTAGCGCTTGACTGCATCTGATTTGATTGGATTTGGCCAGATTTCTCCATCCATTTATGCAAGTATGAGTGCTCCTCCTGTCATCACTCGGTGAACCATGTACATGCCTTGCCAATTGGGAGAGAATTTCCCTTTTGCTTCGTCTTGGTGAGGAAAGATCTTCTTAACACCAGCTGCCCCGGTGTGAATCGTCTCGGCTTGACTTTCTTGTTGAAGGCTCTGGTCATTCTGTTCTGATATAGTTGACCATGAAAAACTGCGTTCATTCTTTTTCCGTCTATGAGGGCCAATTGCTCATAACGGCTTCGTACCCACTCTGCATGACTGAGTTCGGCTTCTTGTATGATTCTCAGGGATGGAATTTCGACCTTGGCAGGAATAACGGCTTATGTACCATAAACCAACATGTAAGGAGTTGCCCCAGTTGATATGCGGACTGTGGTGCCGTATCCCAGTAAGGCGAATGGCAGCTTCTCATGCCATTGCTTGCGCTTCTCTATCATCTTTCTTAATATCTTCTTGATATTCTTGTTGGCAGCCTCAACGACTCCATTCAACTGAGGTCTGTATGTTGTGGAATTCTTGTGTTTGACCTTGAAGGTTTCACACATGGCTCTCATCAGGTCACTGTTGAGGTTGGAACCATTGTCGGTAATGATTGACTCTGGAACTCCGAATCGACAAACTATGCGGTCGCGGACAAAGTCGGCCACGACTTTCTTAGTAACTGCTTTGTATGAGGCTCCTTCAACCCATTTGGTAAAGTAATCAATGGCAACCAGAATAAACCTATGTCCGTTGGAGGCGGCAGGTTCGATTGGTCCAATAACATCCATGCCCCAGGCGGCGAACGACCATGGTGAACTTGTTGCATTAAGCTCACTCGGAGGTACCTTTATCATATCCCCATGTATCTGACAACGGTGGCATTTCCGGACATACTGGATGCAATCCATTTCCATGGTCATCCATAAATAACCGACCCGAAGTATCTTCTTTGCTAGAACGAACCCGTTCATATGAGGACCGCATGTACCAGCATGTAGCTCCTCCAATAGTTTTGTTGCTTCTTTTGCTTCGACACACCTTAGTAAACCCAAATCAGGAGTCCTCCTATACATTATCCCTCCGCTGTGAAAGAAATTGTTTGACAACCTTCGAAGGTGCGTTTCTGAGTAGCGTTTGCAAGTTCTGGATATTCTCTCTTTGCCAAGTACTCCTTGATATCATGAAACCAAGGCTTTCCGTATGCTTCTTCTTCAACATGGGTGCAGTAGGCCGACCGATTGTGGATCCCCACTGGGATGGGATCGATATGAAATTCTTGTCTGGATGCTAGATCATAAATGACAAGGTAGCCAATGCATCGGCGAACTCATTCTGGATTCTGGGGACGTGCGGGAACTCTATCTTTTTGAACCTCTTTCTCAACTCCTGTACACGATGTAGATATGGAAGTATCTTAGAATTCTTGGTCGCCCATTCTCCTTGTACTTTGTGTATCAATAGGTATGAATCACCAATCACTAATAACTCCTGAACGTTCATGTCGATGGCCAAGTTGAGCCCCAAGATGCAGGCCTCATATTCAGCCATGTTGTTGGTGCAGGGGAACCTGAGTTTGGTGGATACTGGATAGTGCTGACCGGTTTCTGATATTAAGACTACCCAATACCTACACCTTTGACGTTTGCGGCCCCATCAAAGAACATCCTCCAACCATCTAGGATTCTGCAATGTCCTCTCCTACGAATGACACTTCTTCATCGGGAAAATACATTTTTAATGGTTCGTATTTCCCGTCCACAGGATTTTCAGCGAGATGATCTGCTAATGCTTGTCCCTTGACCGCCTTCTGAGTCATGTAAATAATATCGAACTCACTTAACAGGATTTTCCATTTGGCCAGTTTGCCAGTGGGCATGGGCTTCTGAAAGATGTATTTCAACGGATCCATCCTTAATATGAGGTACGTTATATATCCACAGAAATAGTGCCTCAACTTTTGTGCGACCCAAGTCAGAGCACAACAAGTGCGTTCCAATAAAGAGTACCGGGCTTCATATGGAGTGAATTTCTTGCTAAGATAGTAAATGTCCTGCTCTTTCCTTCCTGTTTCGTCATGTTGCCCAAGAACGCAACCGAAAGCTCCATCCAACACAGCAAGGTAAAGTAACAGAGGTCTACCTGGCTCGGGTGGTACCAGGACTGGTGGTGTTGAGAGGTACTCCTTGATTCTGTCGAAGGCCTTTTGACAATCCTCGGTCCATTTGGTTGCAGCATCCTTTTTCAGCATCTTGAAAATTGGTTCACAAATGACAGTAGACTGGGCTATGAACCGGCTGATGTAATTGAGCCTCCCCAGGAAACTCATAACATCCTTCTTGTTCTTTGGTGGCGGCAATTCTTGGATGTCTTTGACCTTTGATGGATCCAGTTCTATTCCTCGGCGACTGACGATGAACCCTAGCAACTTTCCAGATGGAACCCCGAATGCACACTTTGCAGGGTTAAGTTTCAAATTGTACTTCCTTAACCTGTTGAAGAACTTCCTCAGATCTTCCATATGGTCAGTGGCTTTCCTTGATTTGATGATGACGTCGTCCACATAGACCTCGATCTCCTTGTGAATCATATCGTGTAATATAGGAGTGATGGCCCTCATTTATGTGGCCCCTGCATTCTTTAGACCGAATGGCATCATCTTGTAACAATACACTTCCCATGGTGTAACGAATGCCATTTTCTCAGCATCTTCCTCGTCCATCCAAATCTGATGGTAGCCAGCGATACAATCTACAAAGGACTGCAGCTCATGCTTGGCGCAGTTGTCAAGCAGGTTGTGTATATTTGGCAAAGGGAAGTCGTCTTTCAGACTGGCCCGGTTGAGATCCCGGTAGTCGACACATACTCTAACCTTCCCATCTTTCTTTGGCACATGCACGATGTTGGATAACCATGTCGGGTATTCAACCACCCAGAGAACCCTGGCGTTGATCTTCTTGGTGACCTCTTCTTTGATTTTCAAGCTCATGTCTGGTTTGAACTTCCTGAGCTTTTGCTTCACTGGTGGGCATGTCGGATCGTTTGGCAACTTGTGGGCCACAATAGATGTACTGAGGCCAGTCATGTCATCATACGACCAGGCGAATATGTCCTCATATTCTCTTAAAAACTCTGTATATTCCTCATTTTCTAATGGCGACAGATGAATGCTGATGCGTGTTTCTTTGACGTTCTCTGCGTTTCCCAGGTTGACAACCTCAGTCTCGTTCAAGTTAGACTTAGGTCGATTCTCAAAGTTCTCGACCTCTTTCACAATATCCTCAGGTATATCATCCTCGTCTGAATCAGAATCCGGTTGTTGCGTTGCCTCGTTGCATGTCACTGCTTTGGTCATCTCGAGATCCTTGGCCAGAGTTCCACAATCGAGGGCAACCGAACTTAGCTGAGACTGGAGCTCCTCAATATTTTTGTCCTGCATTAAGGCCTTCTCCTTTGCAGCCCGAAGCTGGATCTTGGCTGAAACCAATTGTGCCCGGGTAGTTTCCTTTTCCGAGGCCAAGCGGTCCATTTTGCATTTCCATCCTTCGGCCTCGACCTTTAGCACATCCATCTTTGCCCGAAGCTAATCGATCCGATCAAGATTCTGTAGGACTTGCGGGTTCGGAGCATTAGTCACCGAGTCTAGCTCGTCATCACTAACCTCAAAGACTTTTACCTTTTCTACCAAGTCGGCATGCTCCTTCCGAGCTGCCTCTATCTCATCTTGGAGGATCTTAACCTCCCCTTCAGGATGCTCGCTGAGAAGTTTGTAAGCATCCCTATTCTCAGTAAGCCCTCAAATCTCGGCCTCGTACTTGTTTAACTCTTCCTGATATCGGAGAAAAGTCTCGTGATGAAGCGCCGAGTCCTACAAACACAAAGAATAAAGTTACTATTATCTACAAATTAATCTAAGTACAAATTATAAGTCATTAAGAGGCATATGAAGTTACCCGGTTTAACGCTTGTTGTGCTTCGTTGAACAGGAAGGGCGCGTCCACCTTGTTCATCTTGGCTTGATCCTCTTTGGTCACCTGTCACCGAAGATAACTGGAAACCTCTACGGGGGCAGAGAGGACCCAGGCATACTCCGGAATAAACATGATGACCGATCTCTTACGTTCAGGATTCGCACTCGGAGCTGGGAACCTGTTGACTTGTTCGGACTTGAAGAAAGCTCGCCGATTCCCGAAGATGGACTCTTCCTTGGCACCGGTAAGTTACCCATCCTGGTGACGTCCTCCGTGGAGGCAGATTCTAAGCCATCAAAAAAGTTGTGAAAGGGGTCTGCCTCCCCTTGGGGCCCCTTGTTGGGGAGTACTTTTAGCATCTGAGCCTCATTAATCATGGAATCAGTAAATGAAGGCGATTCAGAGAGATCTATCACTTCGAGTACATCCTTCGGGGCATTGCCCACTGCCCGAGAAGCACCGACCACGACTTCCTTGTCGACCTCCCTAACTTGGGGCAAAACGGCCTCCCCCTCTCTGGTTCGGAGTCCTCGGCCATTGCCTCCTCATCGTCCTCCGTGAATTAAGGAAATTCAGTTTCGCCTCTCACTAGTTCAAAGGACCCTTGCCCCTCAAGCTGCGATGACACTCAGGCCACCCGATGAAACTCTTCTTATTCTTTGGACTCGTCCCTCAGCCAGTGGAGTGAGTCCAATAGGAGACCTCGGGTGCTGGTTCTTTCTTTGGATTTGTGCACCAGCCTCCTCATCGATTTTTTCTTCTCCGAGTTCGGAGAACTTGAAGCCCTTTTTCTCTTCTTCTCCTCGCCTGTCTCGGAGCAATGGACTCGGTGGGGTAATTCTCATCACCGGATGGAGGCCTAATTGTGACATCCTTGGAAAGACCTGCAAGCAAAAACAAAACGAATAAGAACTCAACAGCACGAAGGGAACCCAAGTGTTGTCCACTCACGAAAGGAATCTCACCCTGAGAACTGGCCTCCCACCGGCTCTTTGAAAGTTCGCTCCATGCGCGCTCGAAATATTTCTTTTGAGATACAAAGCCCTCGACCCACTCCTTGAGTCGAGGGATTGCATTCGTGACCCGAGCAACAGCTGCACCACCACCAAACACCGATAAGAAAGAAGGAAAAGAGAGTAAAATAAAATCTTGGAAAAACAAAACTTTACTTACGTTTTGTGTTCCACTTCTCGGGAAACAACATGTACTCTGCTGGGATCAGGTCCGAGGTCCTCACTCGAACAAAACGGCCTGGCCAACTTCCATCCTGATCTTCATCGATGCTCGAGAACGGGGCTTTACTAGTCCGACGCGCAAGTTTAATTAATTCCCCCCGAAAGTTTCAAGGACTGTATAGGCGCATAAGGTGGTCAACGATGAACGAGCATCCATCGATCTTGCTTACGAAGAACCAGAAAAGAATGACAATCCTCCAGAACAAAGGGTGAATTTGACCCAGGCACACCTCGTACCTTTTGCAGAAGTCGATGTTGACCGAGTCCAACTTGCCCAATGTAAAGGAATAAGTGTAAACACTTAAGTATCTCTCGACGTGGGTGGTGATATCTTCATCGGGCCCGGGAATACCACGTCCTTGCCAACCCAGTTGCAATCCTTTTTGACCGTCGGGAGAATATCTTCAGTAATCGAGAAGATGTACTTCGTGACCTTCTCTCACCGACCTGGTACAGATGAAGGTTTTCAACGTTAAAATCGGCGGTTACCGATTACCTACCAGGGATGAACGTACTCAGAAGGGGTTCCGCCGCTGGTTCTTCAACAGCAGTACGTGGAACGGTCTCCTCGACGGCCGACCGTGATGTAGAAGTAGGTTCCTTTTGGGGAACTGTTTTTGAGGTCTTCGCCATTTCCTTTTTAAAATAGAGGAAAAAATAAAAAGAGGAAGTTATAGCAGTACATGTGATGATTTGGGGTGAAAACAAACAATATTTCTCACAAAGGGTCTCAAGAAATCAGAATATAAAGTGCCAGAAAGTAGAGAAATTTCTAAGGAGCAAGGATAGAAGGTTTGGTTGTAAAGTTTGAATGAAGGAAGAAGGGGGTACTTATAGTTTTCAAACAAAGGTTCGCATCCGGGAAGTGGCTGACCGGCAACTGACATGCATTTAATGCCATTAAGACTTGACTGACGCAACGTTTCGTTTACTTTGTCGTTTCTGTCGCATGATATCGACGTGAGAATCAGGAGCTCATGTCGTTTCTCGTCGTCTACTCTTCGAAAAATGAGGGGACTATTTGTATAGGTATAAACTGGGCTCGTCTACGACATAGTAAATCAGGCTCGGAACATGTGGAACCGGAGATCGACCCCGATCCCACCGAGCCAGAACCCGAGATCAGTATATCCGATCTTGAGAACATTGAGTCCGTGATCCTGGAATCGACCTTGAACCCGAATGAGCTCGAGGTAGCATTGTTAGTGTAACCCACAGAATACCGAAATATCCATGACCGGTCGGATATTGTGGCAGAGATCTTGGCACGTATCACTAAGGAACCGACAAATCAACAAATCAGGAGATTTTTACCTTTTATGGAATTGTACCTAAAGTAGAATTCCCCTGCTATATAAATGGGGTCTGATTACTTGTAAAAGACTTTGTAACACGCATTTCAAAGGAATACATTACTTTTCTCTTTAAGCTCTTATTTCATCTGTGTCCCGATACCGGTCGAGGTTCATCCCGTTCAAGGGTGGTCAACCTCCCAAGGCTGTAATTGTTCAATTCGTGTGGTTTGAATTTACTTTATCATTTCTTATTTCAATTGCAATTTAATTCATCGCTTTGTGTCAAGTTAATCCACATATCCTTATAACCATTTACAATTTTAATTGTTATCTGATTTTGAGGATAAACAACAATTATTGCGGACCAAAGATGCTGCCTCGGCAGTAGGCAGGGGAGGAAGGCTTGCAATTGTTTTGGTGAAATATAACAATGAGGACAGAAGATATATGAAGCAACGGTGAATAATCATGGTATATTGTATAAATATACTACATCGGCCGATCAACTTAATTAAGGTATTGAATGCTTACTACAATATGTCATATGAGGAGGTGATTCAGGTGAAAGGTTAGACTACTGCAATGAAGATAATGTAATTTAAAAATTCATTCCTCTTCCTCATGTTCACTGCAAATTGACTAGTCTTCCTCTTTAATTTAAAATTTTTAAAAGATTCTTCAACTTTGATGCAAACATTAAGTCCACCTCCATGAACTTTGAGAAAAAGATAAGTGAAGGTTCGTTTGAACATTGCTCGCCTTTATGGGATATTAGCAAAACCAAATAACTAGGAAACATTCTGCATATTCATGGAGCATAAACTGAAGGAAAAAAAAACTCAAAAGATAAAGATGTTGAAATAACTAGGCTGGGAAAGAAGATTGCTGTCAGTCAGCAACTGTTTGCTTGTTCCAATATCTGCAATGATTTCTTGCTTAGTTTGGTTCTTTTACTATACATCACTTCTCTATTTGTTACCAAGGCCATTCTAAGTTGTCTTCTAGTTCTGCCAAGGCAGCCTCCTCAGTGTAGTTCTCATCATTGAAATCGAAATCAAAATCGCTATCATCTTCTGCTCCTGCATCTTTGGTACCTTCAAGAAAACATGGTTACCAAATTTATCACCTATCAGTGAGAAGAAAAAAGTATGGTTAGTCTGAGAAACAGAAATCTAAAATAAATTTAAACCTGTAGTACTGTGCACAAAATCCTCAAATAAGTTCTCGTACAAGATCGACCTCACAGCTGTATGTTCATTGGATTTAAGCAAAAAGTAGTCTGGGTGAGAAAAGTAGTAATGTCGAGCTGCAACCTGATATACAGGCATATAACTTCCCATGACAGACTGCTCTTGCATACAAGTACTTGGATACTGATGTTGGATTGTTAGCTCTTTTGATTCACTAGTTGGTGTTAAGTGCTGGTCTGTTTCTGGTCTGTCACATTCAATGCTGACTCCAAACTCTTTCATTTGAAAAGTATAACTCCAACCAAGTACAGAGACATTGATCTCATCACCAGCTTGTATATACTTTCCAAATTTCCAGTGGCACAAAAATGTCATATCTTCATTTGATCCTGGAATGCCTATGAATGTTGGAGCATAAATCCACTTGTCGCCGCTGCTCACATTACTCAGTTTGACGAAAAAAGAATACCAGTTCCTAAGTTGGTTTTCACCCCAGCGTTGAAATCTATGAGGAGTGGAACGTGAATATACAACGCAGATATTAAGTCCTATTATCTTTGTATTAGTAGGAGAATCCACTTTCAGGGTCAATATGCTTTCTTCACCTTTGTTGCTGAACCAACTTGGAATCTCACTTCCAAGAAAATAAGTGCTGAAGATTCCAAACTCGTAGAGTCCCTAAAGGAAAAAAATAAAGCATGATAAACTTGCCACAGGAGTTGGCTTTTTCTCTTTTGTTCTTGATTCTGATGTACTTTGTAGGAGTGGACTCTAGTACATAACAATGCTTAAGTGTCACATGAAAGTCATGCTAACAAAAAATTAGCGTATACCTGCACTGGATATTTCGTCTTCGTGTCTGTAAGCCTATTGAATAGTTCTACTTCTGCATTTTCTATATCTTCCAGGTTGAGATGGCTTAAAATGTTCAACATTTCCTCCTTAAAGTTACCGACTGGCTCTAGCTTGAAAAGTCCAGGAATCTCAGTTAGTTTCTCACTGCCTGTAACATCCAAGAATAGTGTGCGAGTTTCCCATAGGTTTGGCAGATTTGTAACTCTTTCTAGTGATGTGCAGTCTATAGCCTTCAGCTTGACGAGGCTCGGAGGTAGCTTGGGGAGCGATTGGAGGCTTGGACATGCATCTAGCCAAAGTTCCTGAAGCATACTTAGATTTGTGATATTTTGTGGCAGGTTACAAATCAGGTTTTCGCTTAGATTCAAGTGCCTTAACAAGGAAAGATTGCAAAGACCAAGGGATAGAAAATCATCCGTTAGCCTGCATTTTGCTAGACTCAAGCTAACCAGGGAACTTGATAAAGAAGACAAGGAGAAGTTGTTACAATCAGGTGATTTTCTTAATTTTGATGACCAAGATTGCCAGAGCTCAGTCCATGATTTCTCCTGATTGTAACTTATTTCATCTGCGTTGAGAGTTGTTAAGGATTCCAGCTTTCCTAATTCCATTGTTGATATAGAAAGTCTAGAGCAGCCAGAAATGACAAGTGTTTTCAAGGATTTGAGCTTACAAAAGCTTCTTGGTAGATTCCTCAGATTCTTACAGTCTCTCAAGTTCAATAGAACAAGTGCCTTAACGTCTCCGATTGACTCATGAATACTGAACAATCTTATACAGTCCTTTAGGATGAGTCTTTCCAGATTAGGAAGCCCAGAAAAATCAGGAGTCCTTCTTAGGAAATGAGAATGACTGAGATTGAGAACTTTTAATAACTTGAGCACCTGAAATAGCAAATATCAAGTTCATTAGGTTTATTAAAACGAAGCCATTACTACTTCCCCTACTGCTAAAACATGTAAGTACACCATATACCCTGGTTCCCTTCCAAGCTTGTTCCAAGCTGCTCTTCTTCATATCAAGAGCAACCAGGTTCTCCAAAGGAAAATCCTTCGGAATGGATTTCAAATAAAATCCACGCCAACGAAGTGATCTTAAATTCTTAGGAAACCAACTATAGCTTCCAGTAAACCTTGTATCAGTAAGCTGTAGAATTCTCAGTCTCTTCATCTTTGAAAATGCATCAAGTTCAAACTGTACACCATTTGAAATTTCTGAAAAGACATTTGTGAACAGTTCGAAAACAGTTAACCTCCTTCGCTTTTGTGAGTTGACGTCACTCACCACCAGTGATCTCTCACCTGCAGGATCATTAGAGCGGTTGTGTCTAGCGTCATTTACACTTAGATTTGATCCGACATATTTGACTTCCTTCAACAGTCGCATGTCAAGCACTAGGCCTTGGATATTCTCAGCACCCTGATGAAGAGCAAGAAATCATATTCATTAAGGGATATTGAAATGCATGTTCAAAGTCATGGAGTCAGATTCTTACTGTTTTTGCCTGCAATATGTTAAAGGAATCTTTATGTTTCCAAATTCTGCTTGTTTTCCAAGGCTCTCGAGGGGATTCTTGGCGAATAATTTCTCTTCCCATATCTTGAAGTAGTTGATGCACCATCAGTTTTTTATCGTCAGTAATTGCTAATAAGCATCTGTCAACAAGAATCTGAATTCCAACAACTGAAAAGAACCCACATCCATCAAGTACTGTTACTGCATAATCTTTGTCCTTTCCAACAAAGAAACAGACAATATCAAGGAATAGGTTCTGAACATTATCATCTGGTAGACATTCAAAACTTATCCTTAGTTTTTCCAGGGTTTTACTGTCTGGAATCGCTTTCAATTTCCTTAATGCGCTTTCCCACACCTCTGTGCTTCTGTCACAAAGAGAGGAACCCAAAACTTTAAGAGCTAATGGAATTCCCTGACAATGAACTATAACATCTCTTGAAAGATTCATATAATCTAAGGGTGGATATTTTGCCCCAAATGCATGCCAACTGAACAGCTGCAGTGATTCTCTAGCATCCAAAGAGTTCAGCTTATACATCTTACATCTACAGGCTTCACTGGAATTTAGTAAGTGGCCATTTCTTGTTGTTATGATAATTTTACTACCTGGATAAAACAATTGCCTCATACCAAGTACAGTATTTAGTTGATCTAACTCGTCCACATCATCGAGAACAACAAGAACTCTTTTGCAGCTGATGGCTTCTTGAATCTTGACAGCCCCTTCATTGACATTGTACAACTTTTCAACATTCTTCCCAAGAATATTTGAGAGAAGTTGTCTTTGTAGACGAGATAAACCATCGTACTTTTCCAAAGCTTTTCTCACATCTGCAAGAAAGCTGCTTCCCTCAAATCTGTCAAAGTTCAGGTTATAAGCTGTTTTCGCTATTGTAGACTTCCCAATTCCTCCCATACCATGTATTACCAGGATATCTACAGTGGTTGATTCCTGTTGCAGCCATAAGTTAAGGTCTTTGACTCGAGAATCTATTCCAATTGGGTGGAGGGCGACACTTAAAATGGTGCGATTCAGTTTACTTGCAACCACCTTGACTATTTCTTGAATAAACCTTGATTCATACCTGAAAATTTGATTGTTTGTAATTAGCACTAACAAGAACTGAATGATATAAACAGAAAAGTTGTAAAGGAATTACCCATCAGCTTGATTCTGTAAGACCATTCCTCCCAAATCAGCAACTTCTCTAAAGGCAGCCCTCCATGTGTCCACCTTCTCCATCCATTTCTTTCTCCTTTCGTCGTTGTCTGTTCTATATCTCTCTTCATATCTAAAGAAAGCTTCTTCGAAGCATCCTTTCTGTTTCCGGACTTGTGATGGATCCACATCATAAAACACAGGAAGAACAAAATGTCCAAAACTTTTCTTGCTTTGAAGAATATGCACAAGTTCATCAAGGCATCTCTGTGAAGAAGCATAGTCTTTTGAGAAAACAACTATTGGAATCCTGGATTCTTGAATTACTTTCTGCAGATTTTCCTCTTCTTCCACAAGCTCTTCATCAAACTTGAATGCGCGAATACCAGCATTTAGCAAAGCTGTATGAAGATGATCTCCAAATGTCTTGCTTATTTCTTTGCTTCTGGAACTTAAGAATACATGATGAACAAACTGAGACATTTTCTCTTTTGCTCAAAATCTGATTGACTTTTGGCAAGTGGCATGGAATGGAAGTGTTAGAAAAAGCAATGGAGTGCAAGAGTAGATCAGCCCACATGAAAAGGAATATTCTATACATTTATTGAAAAGAAAATGAAGTCAAACGATCTAACCCCACATGGATTTACCTAATATAGGTGTTATTGGAGGAGTTTCCAAGCAACTGAACTGGTTTCTAAGAGAAGGAGAAACTTCAAACGAACAAAACCAACATTGTAGTTTAGGAATCAATTAAATCAGAAGCAAATTTATTGGTAATATCAGTGCATTTTTGTTGCAAACTTCTAATGGAAAGAATAGTTAGACAACATTGTACATT